>DWKL01001574.1:0-14362 GCA_018249415.1 Phareas burnsi | reverse complement strand
TCAATCACACTGGCCAAGTGTGGATTGGTACACTTCACACACCTCACGATGTTTTCCTTCACCGTAAAATCAAAGGATAATTCATTTCCAATGCAATTGCAAGCAGCATACTGAGGGGAGACCCGTGCCCAGCAGTGGGATAGTAATGGGATGATGTCATTTGCAGTTATATTATGTAAGCGCACACATATGCGTATACACACACATGCACGCATACATACGGCAAATAGTGAAGTGCCCGTATGAAACTTCTGAAAATATACAACAAAATCACATGTATTTTCCACACGCAACACCAGATTATATTTACGACTTATACTATTATAGTGATAACGGAATACAATGTTTTGTGTGCGTGCGTTCGTGCGTGCGTGCGCGCGGTCCGACCTGACGATGGCCTCCACGAGGTTGGTCTGCATGTCGCTGTCCATGTGCCAGGCGGGCGGCAGGCGCGTGTGCACCACGTGGTCGCCGCCGCGCCGGCTGTTGTGCCGGTTGCCGTGGCACTGCTGGCAGTACCTGCCGGGTGTGCACTCGTCTTATGTAGTGTCCCTAAAACTCAAAGATAATATTATGGTAAAGAGGAGAAAAAATAAAATGGTGGTTTGGAAGTTAGAGCCATATAAGTGAAGATAGAACGTATGGCTACGGGGCATCGAACGTTTAAACTCAAAGTAACTCAATATTACCACAATTTGAAAATAATTTTAAATCGCATTTCGAATGTGCGCATAAAAATGGTATAATTAAAAAACAAACTAGTCAATCGGTTACATGGAATGTTGTTACAGTGACATCTGTTATCGTAATTAAGAAACAAATAAATTTTGGCTACTTTTGTTTATCCCAATTTAAAAATTAGTTTGAAAGTTAGCACACACCTGATCGGATGATTTCCATTGTAACTCGCGCACTCGTTAGAGAAGCAAATGGAATAAGCCGCCTTGTCCGTCGACCGGCAGTTCTAGAAAGGCAATGAAAACGTTACTGGTAAACATATGTAACAATATCAATATTAACAGCACAAAATAATCTTTCGGTTTGTAAATAGAGCGTCTTATGACAATAACCTTATTCTCACAGACCATGGACACCTGCTGCTGCGGGTGCAGAATGTCGAAGAAACGTTGGTTGGGATGTTCCCTGAGGAAGATAAAAGCATTGTTCAAATTAGATCCGCGTATCGGCCAAAGCTCCCACGCATTGTATATAGACACACAATATTCCTTACATTTGACAGACGCGGTAAAGTATTAACAATTGCATATAAGAATCGCCATACTTCTTGGCCCGCTCGGAGGTGCTGCGTCGATCACGGTATACGTATCAAGCTATTGCTGTCCCACTGCTGGACAGTAATCAGTCTCGGATTGAGAGGGGTTAGACCAGAGTCCATCTCTAGGCAAGTACGGATTAGTTGACTTTACACACCTTTGCCAACTTCATGAAAAATTCTCAAGCACGTAAGTCTCACTCAAGCAGATATTTCTTTCACTGAAGCAAGTGGTAATAAATTTGTAATTTAATTAATTTAAGAAACCAGAAGACAGTGTCGCAGCAGAAAAAAATCTGAAAATAATTCGCAATCATACCTTTCTGTACGTTATGTACATTCTCTACAAACAAATTCGCCTTATGTTCAGGCCAGTCATAAAGTTTGGCGCGACTCTAATCTGCTTAATATATATTCGTGTATCTCGCAATACCTGTACACGTTCGAGCATACACCTATATATAACCTACACATAGACATGGTATTATTAGTGCGTGCCCGTAGTGTATACGTGTGTACATCATGTAATCGCCTGCTCGGTCCACCTGTGGGCGTGCACATATCTGTACATTTGTAATCATGTTTGTCCCCGCGCGGACCTGTCTCCCGCACACACCTGTGTATCTCGTTGGCGCACTCGATGCAGAGGTAGAGCGGCGGCGGCGTGTCGGACGCGAAGGTGACGCTGATGCAGTGGTCGTAGCACACCTTGGCCGCCTCCGCCGAGCCCGCGTTGGGGCACATGTCGCGCTGGCACAGGAACGGCACCAGGTCGTCTGCGGAAACACAAGTTGCATTCGCACTGGCACTAAAGGGACACCTCCTACCAGACCTCCAATATGTGGTAGAACGTACGTTCGGGAAGATATCACCGTTGCTCTCATTATCCGCCGTGAAGCAATCATTGTTTTGGTTGCGGGAGGTGCGGTTGTAGGTACACTTACAGCGAGGCAACCATCTAGGTCAGAAGTAGTAACACATCTACATACGATCTCAGGTAGGACCTCAGTCCTGTTTGAGGTTAGACGTAGATGCCGCGGCGACCAATTTACCTCCAGGTGGCCTGCACGTTCGTTTGCTCTTATTCTCACTTAAAAAAAGACTACGGCATCAGCTTAAATAAAACAGTGTGATTAGTTAAATACCATTTATAGAATCTCGGACGCTTTCTCTTGTCGAGTAGCGAAAGTTCGCCACGATAAACATAGCTTGTTTATCCTTACAGTCTATGGCGGTTGTACTGTAAGTGAACGTTGACATACGTAAGTTGGTATAGATAAACATATATGAATATATACCTGTAATATAATCGTACATATCATACTAAACATTGTCACACACAGGACAGTGCGCAGGGTACCTGTCGCCGTATAACCGACACTGTCTCAGCAGCAACAACTGGGCTGCGAGCAGACTGAGCCAGTGACCCACACGCAACCCCGTGCAACCTAGCTTACATTGTAGCATTGTTATTCCGTAACTGTTTTGCTAAAATGAATATAACAAAGTTTTAGGGTTCGTTTTTCAGCCATGTCTATTTTAAATTAAAGTATGGTTTATGCATTTTAATTACAAAACGGGGACTCACAATATGCGGTTTTTTAATTGCATATCTTAAGTACCCGTTACATAATTAAAATGTATAATTTCCACGATAATATTAGCTTCAAATGTTATGCTTTATTCATGTTTATTGTTATGTTCCATACGACATATTTTTTCACCAAGAGCGCTTTTTTAAATCTGTTTTTACCGGATTGAGTGTCATACACCGCGATGTACATTATTATATAGAACCCTCGGAGATATGGTGACTCACTGGAGAACTTGCAGAGCAGCCCCTTCCGGTCGAAGAGGTTCGCGTCGAAGGGCGGCCAGTAGTAGAACAGCAGCTTGGCGGCGGACAGGCGCGCGGGCGGCGTGCCGTACGCCACCACGCACAGCACGTCGCGCACCGCGCACGCCTTCAGCGACATGGCGCGCTCCAGCAGCTGGCAGTGGTGCGCTGTGGGGGGCGGAGGGGGGAGTTACAGTGTACTGTCTTAAGCAAAACTCGTAGATGGCGCCACATTGCCCAGAGATAAATAAACACGAAATAATATATGTTTAATGTAAAAATGATTTAAATTACATATAAATCAATAATTTTAAATTTACAGTCACTACCGCTCATGGACATTAGTTGGAACGATCCGTGCGTCTCTCGATTACCACTCGTTCACCTTCAAACCAAAGCAAAGGAGCGTTTAACATTGCTGCTATAAAAAATAGCTATGACGATGATCCCTCTAGAATAGAACTGAGGTAGGTTGCCTGCAGTTCCCACCTACAGTTCGACTGCGGCGGCATCACTCTCTCAGTTATTGCTGAACACTGTACCAAGGACAGTGCTGTAGAGCTACTACGTTAAGATTCACACGATGTTCTTAAGTTATAGATACAAGAAATAAATAATAAATAACTAGTGATTTACTTTTGAACATTATCTTGCTTACCAGGATTATTGGAGTGTTGAAACACCATCATTATGATGGCAGCCACTGACTGCGACGCTTGACTCTCCTCCTCCATGCCAGCGTAGCGACGAGCTGACAATCACGATTCCCATTGTGTAATTGCAAAATTGCGTAAAAACTACTTTTTATTTAATTAATCACGTGTACCTAAAGAAATAGCAGAATTTTAAAACTTGCTTTCTTTTTTCATTGAAGTTTTAAACGTTTCATAGAGTAGAACATTTTATGATTAACATATTAATTAATTCATTATTTCTATTCACACAATGCAGCCAATTGGTCATAAAATACTACAAGTAGACGTAACTTTAACATACAATAAAAATATTAATGAACATTTTTATGTTGCCTTTACTTTCTGTCAACTCAGGTACAAACCGCCAATTTGAATTCGTTTCTTTATTAACACAGCTTTTGTCTGTGGGCTTATACAAAATAAAAAAAAGAAATATGTTAATTTTAGAGAAAAACGTTTATAAACTTATTACTAATCACACATATGCTTACTGATAGTAAAAGGCAGGATGTAATAGCAGAGCAAGTCCAGAATCTCCTGGTGCAGCGTGGCCGGGAACACGGCCACGCAGTACGCCACGAGGTAAGGCAGGTTGTCGATCATGTCGTACTCCAGGAACGGGAGCAGACAGCCGAGGCACTGGAGGACAGCTTTGCCAAATGCTGCAACACAACACATTTAATGATTTTTTTATAAAAAAAATACAAGTACACTATCGATTTTTTAAAGATTGTGGTAGTGAAAATGATCTAATCATTTAGTGGTAATTACTCTTCTACGGCACCTGTACCCAACTGCTGAATGATATAACGGTGGTAAAAACATCATCATATCTATATGCGACAACCCTGGGATCATAATCTTCCTGAAAAATAATTATACAAGGGTCCATAAACTTCTTAAGCATTTCCGCAACACATTGAAGAATTGTACCACCTTTTGAATGTAAAAGAATTACGGGTACGATTGATAAATACAAGAAATATTTCATGTCGCATCGAAGTCCGCCGCCATTAAAAAATATCCTACGACCTTGGTATTTAATTACGGAATTACACAATTACCCTGGATTCCATACTGCAGATGTGGCGCGGAGTCCACGAGCTGAGAGATGGCGTTGAAAAGCCCTTTGTAATCCAAGTTTGGGTACAAGCCTATCCGCTCAGAATCGTTGCTCGCATCCCGGATCATCTCCAAGGGCGAACGCGGTACATCTTTAAGGACACCTGGAAGGAAAGCTTAACTTACTTTCTATTCCTTTTTTCATTAAATGTATTATTCCATTATACTCTTACATATTAATTATTGAAACAAGATAGAGAAAAATAGTTTAAAAGTATTGAAAAATTATCTGAGATAGTTGTAGCTATTGTGGAAATTCCATGCATTTATTACTTTTTTGGCGAGTAATACGCTAGGTGAAATGGTTAGGGACTTCAATATGTTAACATATTGATTAAACCCTTTGGATATATCTCTTGTGTAATACAAACAGCAAACATGTAAACCACCGGGCGTTAAGTGGTCACTGCCGCCCATGGACGACATTAACTCATCACTGCTCCATTACCCTGCTCGTGTGTCCCAGAATGAGAAGTTCATCACTTTGTACTGACTCCAACACTTTTACCAAGTGTGGATCTAATACATTTCGTCCAAAAATCTGAACCCTTCGATTCGTTTCGCTTGAGATTTTGAACCTCGAACCGCCGGCTTGAGAAGCCGAAATTCATACGACTGGGAGATGGTTACTAACTGCGTCCATTGACATAGTCTTCAATCCACTCCATAGTTCATGTGTCCTTTGAGTCAACAGAAGCGTTTCTACCCGACAGAACTAAGTTTGAACTGCTCACATAAGTAAATCTGTGTAACCCTTGAAAACAAAATACATTAACGCTCGACTGCTGATATGAAACGTAAATGTACATAAACATACAATGTTGGTGTCGCCACAGTCGCGCCATCCATCCTACCGCCTTTATCCAAATTAAAGTAAAGATAGCAAAAGTTAGATAAATTAGATAGTTTATGTCAGTCCACTTACTGAGCAATGTTTGGGAGAAGTACTTGACGGTGTTCGCGATGTCGACGCCAGAGGGCAGCGGCTGGATGTTGTGCATTAGCCGCAGCTGGCTGTCGTATAGACTCCTGATCTTCGCCGTAACTGCACACAACAAACCCTTAGAGCCCTTAGAAACATTGATGCCACTCGATTGTTACAACACGAAATACGATAGACCTAGATGTCCAACATATTCTGGAAGTGCAGAATGGGAAGGCGACAGACGCAATGATGAAGACAATAAACGTAAACCGATTTGACATCGGCTCCTATCACAGTATCTTGTCGGAGCCGTACTCCAAATAAATGAGACGTTTACACATTCATAAATGCATCTCGCGAAGATAAAAATTTAATTGTTTAAATATTATATGTATAAAGAATAGATTCGTGATAGCTTTAAGCATAGGTTGCAATGTTAAAATGTTTTATCACCTAAACCCTAATAAAAAGATTAAAAAACGTAAAATGCTTTCGCAACAAATTTTGAACAGTTAATTAAATAACAATGCCTAATTAAATAACATTTTAAGCTAGTACATAATTATAACATGTTCTTGATGGTCATCTTCTTAAATTATAGTGATTAATATATTCAAGTAGAAAACAAAGTATTTGTAATAAAAGTTGATAAATTCATCATTCATAATACAAAAATATAGATCAAATTTTCGTGGAATGACTTGAGTTTTTATATAGGCCTGACCACAGAACATACACTGTATTTTATGCTGTGGGCTTAACCGCGAAGAGTAAATAAATATTTATAGCATAGTTATTCTATTCTGATTACATACTTTAAATTATTAACTCATTGCATGCATCACTGTATATTATACCTACCTATGTATTGATTCTTCCTAATGAAAAATTTAATTCAAAATTTTTGAAAAACATACAGGTACGAATATATCTATCTGTCTATCAAACTAGATGCTTATGTTGGTAGAGTATATAGAAAGAAGATTAAAAAATGGCGTCATTAAGTGACAAAGTAAGCAAATAAGTATAGTTAGAAACGAGACAAAATGAATTTTATTTTCTACACAGATGAATGGAAAGAAATATTTTTGAATATAATTCAATATCAACATACTTATTTACTTAACTATTCGAGTAAAGCGTAAAGGATCTAAATGTTTGCATCAGTAGTAATTTTTCATGCAAGAGCATGTTATAATTTACACTATGTTATGATTTATACATAGACTATGTTATCTATTCCGTGCGACCCGACTCTAATACTGAATATAGCATTATAAATAAACTCACAACATTGACAGTTTACTGTGATAAATAAGAACCATTTAATATTACATTTAACTTACTTTTAAACATGCAAATTCAATGAAGTTTTTTTAAAACAAGTTTTTAATTATCTTTCAGTTTTTACATAATTGAATGTACCAAAATGATTCTTATTTTCTATGAAGCAATTCTGAAAAGTGTACAAATGTAAGTAAAAAGTAATAGAAAGCTTATTTTAAAAGGAAGATACAAGAGGCAGCCGTAGTGTAAGAAATTAATATTCAAGGTAGAGCAAATTAGAAAGTACAAAGATGATAGTTCAAGAAGCCTGTCTCCTGATAGAAAGGTGAGCCACAGAAAACATAGAAATTGACGTGATAGATAGCATAACTGCAGGTACCATGGAGCTCCACACTGTAAAGCACACGTACACAGCATTCATACCCAAAACAAATACTTTTTAATGGAATATTCAGATGTTTCATCATTAACCTATTACTGTCCCAATGCTAGGAAAGGTCTGTTCTTGAAATGAGAAGGTTTGAGCCAAGATAGTAGTAGTAGTAAGTAGTCAAACACACTGGCCAAATGCGCTATGGTAGACTGCACACACCTTCGAGAAGAATATGAAACATTCTCAGGGGATGCAGATATATCTACAATGTCATCCTTCAACAATGTTTCCATCAAAGGAAATAATGAATAATGAATTTCTTATATCCACTTAATTCCCCCCCATGTAAGGTTGAATTCTTAGTACTAAGATAGAGTATCATTGTTTATCAAATTATATTTACGTAGCTCAAAATCAAACATGGAAGATTTTGTTTGACATCCCCACAACTGTTAACTATGCTGCTATACTTGAGTAATCCGTATACTTACTATATATTTCCAAGAGACATGTACTCAAGATAAAAAAAATTGTATAAAAAAAACTCCTCTAAAAAAAGGAAAAATTCTTGCCAATAAATAAGACCAATTTTGTATATTGTATGTAAATAATATATGTATTTTATATTAATGCTTTATCTTAAGAGTCAGGCAGTCATCATCAATTGTTTCATTTCAATGCCTGACTGTAAACAATGACCAAGCACAACTGCCATCACCATAAATAATATAATACTAGCTAGGTTACACTAAGTAAGAAAAGTTTGCACCCTCATATTCTCCATACACATATAATTTTGCTAATAGTCGACAACTGCTCTGTGACTGTTTTATGACATATATTATATTTAGATTTCTAGAGCTTCACAGTAATACAGTTGCTATGAACACCAAGACACAACAGCGAAGATCAACAAGCATGTGTCCCAACAATAAATACCGACCATTAAAGACACACATGCGGTAAATTAAGCCAGACAGAAGGGGAACAACGCATCGAAGAGAGCAGCTACAAAAATAATGTGACTCCACTTAAGTGTATTGATTATATATTTTTTGGTTTGTATTTTAATATTTTTCCAACAAGAATTTGACTGATCAATATTTTTTTATATTTATATATACATATAACAAAAACAAAATTCATGTTCTATATTCAAATTGAACAGCAAATAATAGCAACAATTTTATATGGATTATGTAAGACAGTATGTGTTAAGTAATTTTGGTCGAACAAGAACTGAGCACAGCTAAACTAAACATTAAATACCACCAACACAGTGAGGGAACACAAAAAGCCGCAACACGAGGGACCAAAGGGGCGGGCGCCGGGTACACCGAGGGACGCCGAGGGACACCGGGGGACGGAGGGACACATCTAGACTGCGGGCTCACCTTTCGCGTTGAGCGGCTCGACAAACTGCATGTTATCGTACACCGTCGACTGCATTACACACAAAAAGCGCACTACCGCCGCCTCTTCAAACTACCTCTGAAAAAGAAACGCGTTATATTCATGCAAGCACCGGCATCATTATGCCGCTAAAGCCCTCGGTAACTTCAATTATCGCAAAATCTTACAGGCCGCCGCCCGCGTCCCCATGTTAATCAGTTGGATCTTGAAGCTGCCCTGCATTTGAATCACCGACACTCGCGCTGTGGCGACCGACGCGCAATCGATAACCCAAACACAGGCACAGATCGGGTTTAGTCTCCGCCTGGGCGAAAGAGATGAGACCTAAATCTAGATTTTCTCTTCTCTTCGAGCTATCGATCGCTCATCGCCATGCTCAGTTTGTTTTGCAATTGGCGCGCGCAGATTCGCGCAATAACTTGACATCTCATGTCAATGTCGAAAACTACTACAAATCAGATGTTTGCCGATGTCAATGTCATTGTCGCTAGTTTTTTTGCCATCAGTTTTTAAATTTCATAATATTATTATTCCTAAAGCCAAAATTAATAATAAGTAAGTTATTTTTTAGGCTTTATTCTTTTACTTGAAAATTGTTCATATTCTTAATGTATAGTATTTAATGTTATCGCATTTTGCGCAATTATATACTAAAGCATAGTATAGTGAATATCTATTTGTAGATTAGTCAAGATAACTAACATGAAAAAAAATCAATTAATCACGAATAAATTGTTGAACGCTTAGATTTAATATTTTTTCCTTAGCACATTCTAAATCTATGGTGGTGTTTAATTTACTTCATATAACATTTGTATGTTGTTTATTTAATTTCCTTTTGTATCGCACCGTATTTACGGCAAAGAGGCATGGTGCATCATCGAAGTGCTAAGAAATATAATAAATACCTATTAAGGATATTATTAATACATTAATATTCATAAATTTGTTATGTTAAATGTTAAAGGAAACATGAAATAATCTCAGTACGCATCTACGCAAAAATCTAATTTGTAATACCTTTGATGACAGTTAATGTGACTAGATATAATGTTTTTTATCGTATTGAAGTGCCAAGTAAGTGTGTAGTCCATCCGCTGGTAAGTGGCCAATAGCGCCCAAGTACGTCTGTAATCAACCTAAAATAGAATTGATATCCTGCCTAAAGTCGGTCACAGATGCGTTGCTATTCTAAAGAAATAAGCTGCAACGCCTTGTGTAAGTATAGAGAAACTTGGCCTCCCTTGCCACATCTTTCAAATCATAACACACTAACGTTAACATTACTGTTATAAGGCATACAAACAAACAAACAAACGCTTTCTACACTCATAACCCCACACTAGGATTCCCTATGTCTCGGATGCCATTGACACAAAAAGGTATATACAAACACCCAGACACAGAATAGTAATCTAAATTCATCATTTAGCTGCTTGTCCGGCCGGCAATCGAACCCAGGACCCTCTGCATGTCAGACCGATGTGGTTTTACCACACGCGTCGTCTTACCACAGGTGTGGTCAGAAATAAATGTGGCGGTAGTACTCCAGAGTGGAATCTCGAAAAAACAATTATTTTTAAATATACTGAACATTATATTTAAAAATAGTTTCTGTTTACGAACTGTTTCTTAATACAAGACGCATATCTTATCTAGAGACATAAAACCGTTTTGCAGGAGGAGATGCACTATTATGATTCAATCAGTCTCTTTTAAACTGACCCCTTTGTCGTGTGGTCAAAGTGTCAGTTCTATGTTTGAATTAATATTTCTTACAAAAGGCAAAGGAAAATTAAATACACAACAGACATACTGAAAAATTTATTTATTGTCATGATAGATTATATCACAATATAAATACGGATCAAAAATCACCTACGATCACAGACATCAGTGTCCAGTGCGTTCAATGAACGCGTAGCTCCGTCTTTCCGCTTCTATATACAATACTTACAAACATAAAGCAAAAATATCACTCACAAATTTAAGTTCGCAACCGGCACAATAGGGTCTAAATGACTGTAAATATACGACAATGCGCGCCCGCCATAGTTTATTGACTTGTACCGTTGGCATTGAAAAATAAATGGGCTATTATATCATCAACGCTTGTCCATCGCGCCGGACAGCGCCTGCTGAATGACGAGCTGCTGTGCGCTTATAAGCTTCTTTAGCTCCCTAACTTCCTGCGTCAACTGGCGCACGTTCTCCGACGTCTCGTCCAACCGCGCTTGAACGCTGCCTAACCCAGAAGAATACCCATACTCTCGATAGCCCGAGTCGTTGTTATTCTCGTACTTCTTGAAGCATGAGTACGCACCCGTCGTCGAGCCATTCGATGATATCGTGTGCCCGTATTGCTTCCTCATCTTTGCGATGTCGTACGCAGCCATCATTATGTCTCGGGGCAATCTTTTTTCGCTTGGATTTAACGGTTTCACACTCAATACTACTCGGTAAGCTTGTGGCGATACGAGGGCGGACGAATGTAAAATTTTAAGAAGACATTTAGGTAGGTATCCATTGAATAATGCGAGCTCCATATAAGATATTAGCTTAGTTTGACGAACGAGTTTTGATAAACCAGCGGTCTTTCTTAGGCCTTGAATATCGTGAACGGCGATACCAACAAGTAAATTCATGAGTACTACGGTGACGAACATCAGGAACAAAACATAAGTTACTTGGGCTGAGAACTCTAGTAATACGGGTGGATCGTTTCCATCGGGCTCATTTAGCAGCAGATCCAAATTAAGCTCTCCGATCATCATCGTCAATACAGTTATAAAGCCCATAAACGGATTGGCGAAAGAGGACGAGTCGGGAAATATCACGCAAAAGCTTATTGTAAAACCAATCAATATACAAGAATATGCCATGAGCAGCTTTGCAAATTCCTTCTGTACTTTTTGATACATTGCCACATAAGTTCCAAAGACGGGCAGTTGTCCTATCATCATCATTAAATTGGTCCATCCCGCCAACACAGCGAAAGCGCCGACGTGGTTTTGCCATGTGTAAGTTATGTTTGTGTAAATGTATGAAATTAAGAAAACGCTTACAATTACGAACCATTCTATTATGTTCTCTGATTGCATTAAATACTGTTTTACAGTCGAGTAGCCAGCTATACCATATACTTTTCTGAATATCTCAAAAATTGTTATCCCAGCCAGCACCCACCATTGCATTTCAATAACAAAAGGGTTCTTCCTCAGTAAGTCACCCAGTATAGATTGTTTCTGACATAACTCCTGTTCCTGGATCGTCTCCTCCATATCCTTACTCCCATTATAACAATTGTGTGCCAATGCCGTTAATACATAAAGTGTGAGACATAGAACGAAAATGAAACTCAAAAATAATCTAGCAACGTAATATTTACGAATCTTTTCCCATTTGATATAAAGGAAAGCCGAACATAAGGGGTGTAAGAGAACTTCTTTCTGACCTTCATCGACAAATGTGTTCAAATAACTGATCTCACGCGGATAACAGTGCTGAAGAATGCTGCGGAAGTCAAGTTCAAGTTCCACCTCCCGGTTGCTTGTTTGTGAATGGTGTAATGTAATAGCGCAGTCCAGTTTTCTGGTAATCATAGCGAGAGACGCGGGAGTTTTCCGAGCGATAACGTTTAGTGCGGAGTTACCCTTTTTAGATCTGGTCGTTACGTCAGCACCGTGATAGATTAATGTCTCAACGCACGCCGAGAGCCCGTCCAGTGCAGCTAGGTGGAGCGGTGTGAAACCGTATTCGTCCTTTTGATTCACATTAGCCCCCCAACTTATCAATGTTTCTATGATATCGCACGCACTATCGGATTTTCCGATTGCTGCGTGTAGCGGCGTCCTCATATCGAAATCCAACGAATTAGGCTCTGCGTTTCCTTTTCTGAGCAGGGACTCTACACATTCCAAACTTGCGGATCGAGCGGCGAGGTGTAAGGCTGTAAAACCCCGATGATTCTTTAAACTGGCATCTGCACCTTTAGCTAAAAGCAAATCAACGCAATCCACGAACCCACCATCGGCAGCTAAATGAAGCGCAGTTGATTCTCTATCTCCAACTCGCGTCCTAACGTTGGGATCCGCTCCGGGCGTTTCTAGAAGTATTATAAGGCATTGTATCATTCCCAAGTCAGCAGCGAGATGAATGGCATTCGTACCGCCCGGTTCTATTAAGTTAACATCGACACCGTGAGATATAAACAGCTTTAGGCATTCCACAGAGTTAGCTCTTACAGCGCAGTGTAGTAGACCACCCTCGCAGTTGACGTACTTGACTGCCGCATGGACGGACGCACCTCGGCTGATCAGCAAATTAGCCACTTGCACTGAATTCCCAAACGCGGCACAATGTAGCGGCACGAAGCATCTCGGCATGTAATTGGGATCTACTCCGCACGACAACAGATAATTTGCGCATTCGGTTGATCCGCTAAACGCCGCCGCATGTAAAGGGGACAGGCCTAGCGCGTCAAAGTGTAATGGATCGGCCCCAGTTTCTAATAGTGGCGGCAATAGATGGTCGAGTTTGAGAAACGCGGTCCAGAAGAGGCACACGTTCCTCTCGGCTTCTGATGCTGTTTTGAATGTGTTTACAGCGGATTCTAACGTGATAACCCCGGATTCCAAATCATCCAGAAGACGAAGTCTGCCACCGACGGCTCGCATTTGCTCGTGAGCGCTCTGACGCAGTGAGTCGCGACATATGTGCGCAGTTAGGTCCAGCGGGGGTTCCTCGAAGCTGTCGTACATGTTGGGTGCACTCTCCGCGGGGGGTGAAGAGCCCGCGAGGACATATTCGAGGTGTCCCATGGAGGGATAGGCTCTTTCGAGGGATTCCTCGTCGAGGGTGGCGGGCTGAGCGGAGCTGAGCACGCGGGAGACGCGCGGCCGGCGGTCCATGTCCCGCGGGGGCTTGGCGGCGTCATCGGGCACTGTAGGGCGCTGGGAGCGGCGCGAGTAGAACCAGCGCTTGAGGAGCAGCTTGCGCGTCGTGGGCATGCGGGCGGCGGCGCGGGACTGACTGCCGCGAGACTATTGTCCATCAATTGCGGAGACGAGGATGAATCGCGCACCTTTAATGTAAGGACGCATTCACACTGGTTGGCATGGTTTTTATAATTAAATTACACAATCATTTAGTTATAGGTAGTTCTTCAAAGTTGTGTGACTAAATGATTGTGTTATTTATGAAAAAAATTGGCTGTTGTCTCAATTGAATTTACAAGAAGCTCTTTAAATAGAGCGATGATGTTAAAGATTCCTGTGTGTATTTAAATAAGTGCCGACTGTATGATTCGCAATAAAACAGTAAATACATTTATTAATTACATAAACACTCATTACGTATGTACTGTTAGTATATATTTTAACTAAGTCACTTAAAATTAAGGTTTAAGACCAATGAAGAATTGATTTGGTAATCATTA
>DWKL01001573.1:0-14364 GCA_018249415.1 Phareas burnsi | reverse complement strand
CAGATTTGTGGAAAGGCAGCTGACGAGTTATTTTTAACTTGAAAACCAGATGTAAGCATATATTTTGTTAACAATCACAGACGCACTGTTTACCCGACTTTGGATTGATAGAGTTAAACGAATAATCTAATTATATTAGAGCGCTGGTCCCGGTATAGTGATAATACCGAGGAGTGTGTATTTAAATTTTCCTTCGAGTCAATTCTCTTATGGCAGAAACGAAGATTACCGCAAAAAAACGTCGGCCGTGAGGTGTCAAACATGTTTAATGCCATTGTTCTCTCGCTTCATTTGTAATCTACTGACTGAGTACAGTTTATAATCCATTGAACTTTCAAGACTATAATATTTTTACATGTCTTGTTTTGAGACTAAGCACTACAAGTTTTATATAAATACAAGATCACTTCCGTCCTCACCTATCTTTCCATATATGGATTAGCTCGAAGGAAAATCGGAACACTATCGATTATGGAATTCGTTTGTGCGCAGGCGCGCGCCGGCTACAACGCGAGCAAGCCGCTGCTGCGCAAGAAGTCGGAGCTGCCGCCCGACGCGAGCACCGTGAAGGCGCTCAGCGAGCACGCGCGCGCCGACGCCGCGCTGCCCGCGCACCCGCACCCCGACCGCTGCTAGCACCCGCACGCACCCGCACGCACGTGCGCGCACGCCGCGGCACGTGACGGGCGACGCGCGCACGGTGTACCGCTCTCTGTACATACTTTGGTGGATGGCATGGAAGGATTGTTGAAAGCATAAGGCGGCGACGCGTCTGTCGCCGTTCGATGGTACGTGAAAGCTAATACGGGACGCAATTCGCGTCTGATAGGAGGCTAGTATGATGATGATGGTGGTGGTGTCAAAACACAAAATAACAAACAAACGTCAACAGAGATATAAACGTAACAGACAAGACTAATCCCCTGTAGGACTCGACGCACGCGTGTCTTATACACGAAACCACGTGAGCCAATAAACCACTCTCTATACATACACTTGTGATATGATGATGAAGGGACAGAATACACGTCTGCCGCAGTTAGATGGCTAATGTCCGATAATATATATACAATGATTAAACAAATATCAAAAGAGTAAGAAACGGCTTGTACACAATTCACGATATTCTGCACTCTAGAAAGACAGAACACGCGTATGCACACTTCAGAAAAATACGAAAGTCGTGTGACTGTCGGACGATATATACGCCCTGAGACAACCACACCCCATGTGCGGTCTAATAGAGACAAATTTGATAATCTATCGATTTCATTACGTAAACGTTAGAAAATTCAAAGAAAGAATTGATGGAGTGAAGAAACCTAGACGAAATGCAATGTGGCTCAGACAAACAATATCCGTATACTTAAAGAAATATCCTGAGACGAGACAGATATCTACCAGCAATCCCCTATAAACAGAACTGAGGAATGAGACGCAATATAAAGTCCGCGCCAAACTTTATGGCCATTCGGAGATCAGTGCGTTTGTCTGCACGTACGCATATTCTAATATTCTAAGTGTCGGGGAGCTATTATGACGAATAAGTTTGACAGATGTCTCGTTATACACACTAAAACGAATAACAGCATCCATTGCACAGAGTAACATGGTTTAGATCGAGCTAGCATTGAATTTTATGACACGATGAAATGTCTACAGTGTGTTATCAAAAATGATGAAAATCTCGCCTCGTGAGTCCGCTAAACCGCGCTCGCATTACAGAGGAGATATTACGATTCCCAGTTGCAGAAAGTAGTCAAAAGCTCCATCTGTTTTCGTCAACAATCTTCGAGGACTACGTACACATCTTGACATTTGGCTAAAATCAACCGGACAGACATTTTGTACATGTTATTACAATATTTTGTATATAATCACGGATTAGACGATCCGCATTGAAGCAGCGTGGCGGAGTACGCTCTAGGCCTTCCCCAGTTGTGGGGAGAGATCCGTGCCCAGCAGTGGGACAAAAAAGGGTCGGAGCCAACACGATGCAAGCATATTATCTACACTCTATTTGTAATCATTTTTATTTGGGAGCGATAGGGAGGTGCGTCGGCCGGCTGCCTCGCGACGTTTCTAGCTATTGCTCTGTACTATACAAATATTCCTAATTAATATAGACTATGTACAGTGAGGTGTTGGAAAACAATTTGTAAGGTAAAAATAAATATATTGGGACGTCTGTGAGTGTAAAGGTTAACTTTGGAAATGTTATTAGACGTAATGAGTACAGCATTGAATACTGTGTTGCGATGGACAACTTTTCTATACAAAATCCTCGTTAAAATATTATTTCATTATAACTTTTTAAGCTAATACTATCGCGGAAATTATACGTTTTAATTATGTAACGGGTGATCACGATATGCGATTTTCTAATTGCCCATATTTCGATCTAGTTGCGTGGATCGTGGTCACGGCGAAATTTGCCGAGTTAAAGGCCATTAAAAAAATCACATCACCCGAGTACCCGTTACGTAATTAAAACTTATAACTTTTGTCATGTTTAATTGTGAACAGCTTTATAAATATTCCACCTGATGTAAAATAATTGATGCTTCCATCCCGTTCACATCTATAATCAATACTAAGCCAAAAAGTATCACACATACAATATGTCAACACATAAGATACACGCGTTCACGTTACTGTGCTCGGGTATTCTTATCTTAGAGCGAAAAACACCTTCACCTATGGTGGGTTTTCTTCCACTTCTCAAAGCAGAATAGCTGCGCTAACCCACGAGGCAATAACTCATCCTCCAGTAGTCATCTAGATCCCACATTACTTACATTCTTACACTCTTCACATTACTTACATTCTTATACTTAACTTTATTCTTAAGCACATTTTGAATGCAACTATTTTTGTGTAGAAATTAATTATATGAATGAAACCAGTGATATAGTATATACAAATAGGTACCACTGTTGTAATGTTGTGGGCGTATACATGTCAAGATACCTTAAATCCCTTATTAACAAGGGATAAAAAAGAAAAACTATCCCCTGTCATCGCTTTAGAACCATTACAGCATCACAGTATCCAGTGTAAGTCGACCGTAAGCCATAGATATGTTAAACTTTATATGAATATTGTGGTTACATGTATATAAACACTCATCGCTATGTCATTCGCCTAGAAATAACCTGTGACGTTTAGTGTTAGTTTTCCGCACCGCACCGCCTCCTCGCGCTCAGTGTACGGGTTTGAGTTGATAGTTAGTTACAGCCCGCCCCAAACTTTATGACCGTTTAGTGATTAGTACAATTTCCTGCGCAGTACCCATATTTTAGGTGTCTGCAAGTGGAGGAAGATGAGACGAGACATATTCGACATCATGCTACGGACGTGTAAAAAAATTTAATACAAAAGCTTCTAAAACGACAACATTTCTGTTCACCTTTACCTCGGTTTCTATGAAATAAAAATGCTGTCATTTTGGATGAAATTCTTTATTAGAACAAGTTGTATGCGCTAGTTCAAACTCGATAAAGTTCATAGCGGTCACAAAGATTGGCGCGGACTACACTATGTACCGATTTCTGTTTTAATCGACTTCATATTAAGACTAGCTATTAAAGTAATGTCGAAATACTGATTCAACTATTCTCGTGTCCCGAATTTGATAATCAGAGGGGACAATCATTTTATCATAGACGACATCAATCTAAATCAGTCGCTTGCAATCTTAAAAAATAATATCTTCTGGTATAATATATAGAAGATATAATTGGTAATATGTTATAAAAAATAGTCACAATATCGTACTTCTGGTGGCTAGTCTAAAAATGACATCTCAAAAGAATAATTAAGGTTTACTGTCCTTTTAGCAGGCACTAAAACATGAAAGAAAATGATCTGTTTTAAAATATCTATAAGTATAATTTCGGTTATCGATTCGTTATATCGATATCTCGTTACTCGGATGGTCGATCAGAAATCGGTACATCTTTAAAATTAATTCACATTATGAAATCATACAAATGTATCACCCACCGTGAATGAATGAATAGTGCCTGCATATTTATATAGATTTTACGTTCTGTTATAATATTTACTGTTCGCTACTGAGAAATATATTGAATCACAATTAGGCGGCAGTAACGTATTGTTTTATTTAAAATTAGTGAGTGTCATTCTTCGTATTCGATATTGAATATCAAGTGTCGAATTTAAATCTTATCTCATGTATAAGCATGTTTCAGTTGATTTTTTATCTGCAATTAATATTTAATTTAAAGTAACCCAAAAGCTAAAAAAAAAAAACTTGCCTTCACATCATACACAATATTATCTGTGTTATAAATTGTACATCCGAGGTGTTCCGCTTAATGACTGCAACGACCGCGCCCGTACGGATGCTTCGTTTGAATATACGAAGAAGGTCGTTGCAATCAGTAAGTGGAATACAGGATTTTTTATTGGCAAAAGCATCAATCGTTCTAATTGCAATATAAATTCTTCGAATTGTTTCTCATAATTTTTTATCTGTTACTGGAACATGTATTTGAGTAACATTCTATATTCAAAATGTATATTTTATTTGTTTGTTAATTTATTACACGCTACATTTTTTTCTAAGGGAAATGCTTTTTTTTTGTTCTAATATGTATTGCGTTTTAAAGTAATCGTGTACAATGCAAACAATTATTTAATGTATTAAAAAATGTGATTATTTTAGAGTATCGTTCTATAGATATGTATAAAAATATCTATACAAAGACGAAGTAAACGTAGACTCCTGATTTCTTTTCGTCCACCTTCGATCTAACAACAGATGTCTCATTTACTGTTTTCTATAATTTATTTACTCTAGCAATTGCATATGATGGAGTGGGGAGAATTTTAATATCTCTAATAAAAGCAACCGATTTTCTCCCATGGGCTGCAGCGAGCACTTAATATCAGGTGGCCTGAACGCTCGTTTGCTACTCTTCAAATATAAAAAAAAACACATTTTTGACCGATTCAAAGCCATCGTCTGCCCTAGAGAGCCCTTACTCCTAGCAGGTAAACACTTATCATTTAAATGCCATTTTGCTATTCTTGGGCCTACTGGCTTCCCGCCCGCGTCATGTATCCCGGTATGTATCGATGATATGAAAATATATTATCTATCAGGAGTCCATTTCGTTACTACGTCTATGTATTCATATGAAACATCATTCCATTGTTAACTGTATGAAAACTAACTCCCTAAGTCATGGTGTGGTTACTAATACTAACCTGTTACACTGTACTACGTTGTAAATCATTTTATTCCGTTTGTTTCATATATAACACCTGAATTTAGAAACGTCTATGATTAACCAGTGGCGGGTTTACCAGCGAGCTGAGTAGACTTGAGCGTAGGGTGGCGAATTTTAGGGGCGGAAAATTTGGGGATCGAATCTTTTTTTTAGAGAAGCATAGACAAAATTACGGAATTAATCTGGGCGACTCGCGTGGCGCAGCGGTTAACATACCGGTCTGACACGCTGACGGTTCCGATTTCTATTCCCGACCAAGCCGACATCGAGATAATGAATTTCGATTTCTGTTCTGGGTCGGATTATTTGTGTACTTATATTTGTATGTATCCATGGCACCCACGACACAGGCTACCCACCCTACTGTGATGCTATGAGTGTAGAAAGCGTTTAATTTACATAATTACAGAAATATATTCAAAAACAATTTTGTGTGAAATTTTAATGAAATAGTTTGTAAGTATTCTTTTTTTTGTTAAATTATTGTTATCGTCACTTTAACAAGATTTACAAATACTTACAAATCAATAAAATTTGTAATGTTTGTAAGCGTAATCCAGTAACAAACAATTGTAGAAGTGTAAGGGCGGTAAAAAATTACCCTACCCTTGGGGAATGTGTAAATCCGCCACTGTGAGTAAAACATAAGTAAACATTCACGATAATTAACGTCCAAATTATAAAGTACTTGTTAATATACTAATATTATTTTTATTAACAATGTATTCCCTTGAGATCTTTCCCAAATCATTTGTAAAGATCCCCACTTAGGTTAGCGCTCTAGGATCGTCACTTGCGTAATTTGTATTAGATTTAAAAATTAATCCCGTAGGAATATACATAACATGTTGTAATATGAACAATAGTTATTGCAATTTTGATACACCGATAGTTACACCTCGTTCCGATGCTGTCACATTTTAATATAATCCAATATATTTCGGCGCTATTATTATTACCACCCCACAGTAATGACTAAGGATCGACTGACAAGGCACCGTTTGAGCCTTAACTATTATCTAGAAGTTGTTTAGCTCGGCACTACAAATTTACTGTTTCTATTAAAATCACAGGACTGAAAAATAATATTGTTACGACTATGCAGGGTTAATGTTATTAAAGCTATTTCATACGTTTGTGTGCGCGGTTCTATGTGTGCGCGACATTGTGAATATGCAGTTTGAGTTTGTGTCTGACAGTGTCAGTGGTCATTGGAATAACGACACTTTGTAACGTCTTGTAACGCTTGGTAACGCCGTTTAAAACTTGGTAACGCCTTGTAACACTTGGCAATGCTATGTATCACCTTATAATAATTGGTAATGCCTTGTAATGCTTGGTAACACTTGGTAACGCCTTAGAACACTTGGCAACGCCATTATCACTTTGTAATACTTGGTAATGGCTTGTAATGCTTAGTAACATTTAGTAACGCTTGGCAACGCCTTGTAACACTTGGTAATGCCTTGTAACACTTGGTAACGCTTTCTGTGTTGTCAGGTCTGTGAACTGACATGAAACACTTCGTATACGTATCTCCCTCGCAACATCCTTCACATCAGAACACAACAGTGACTTCTCTATCACCACACATTTAGCAGCGTTTCACTCTACTATTATAAAGTGGAATTAGATATGGCGCTGGTGGCTCTGGCGTCGAACCACGAAGATTTTCGTTTGATGATAGCTTCAAATATCATAGTGCAGATTAAATAGTCCAATTTCTATAAAAATAGAAATGATGCCATTTTGACATTAGCAACTGTCAATCTATTTTGAGATATGTGGATGGACTTGCATAGTTACTACTTTATCATAACATCATAGTAATTAAATAGTTTTTTTTTTGTATACAATGATATTAGATACTGAACACGCACACATAGTTACCGTGTATGCACAATGTAACACCGACGCGCGCACATAATAATGCAGTGACCGAAACCAACGTACTTCGTCAATTAGCATGTTTCTGTAATAGCGTGGTTTGTTAAAATATGTATCTCTGAGCTAAGGTAATAATTGTGACTTTAATACAGTTCCAGTACGTGGCATTTCGATGCGAATTGGATACGCACGTTAACATATTACGTATGTATGTACTCATATATATGTATAGTATGTTCGTACAACATATTTTATATTGCGTTCTTTTGTTTCATTCATTTTAAACACACTGTAGGTGTAAAACAAAACTTCTTTGACCTTTAACCGCTCCTCTAAAACGAACTGTCGTAGAATGATAATGATTTCATTCTATAATCAAAATTTTCTTCAACGGAAAACTAATAACTATTTTTAAATTGTTTTATAGGTTCATAAAAAACGATTATTCGATTTAATGTCACGTGTCGTATATACGTCATTCTGTATGTTTAATCATATGAGAATTGTAAACAAACTAACCAGTTGTAAACAGAAACGTTAGGTCAGCTTCTATTTACAACTGTACAACACTGTACAACTGTAGTTTGTATAAGAATTGTAAACAGAAATTAACCAGTTGTAAACAGATACGTTAGGTCAGTTTTTGTTTACAATTATATTATGATTAAATTAAATTCTTGCAAATATTTTGTAAAATATTCCAATATTCCACAATATAACTAAAGCTCGAGGTACATATTTGTGATAAGGAAAAAGAAAAAAATAAACCAGAGATAGGCATTAGTCGCTTTTTTATTTACAGTTAGTTTATAAAACTTAGTCATAATTTATATATAGAATCCAATGATATTTTATATGTCTAGATTTCGTGTCTTGTAACGAGCGAGGCATGGAAAACGGTTTTATTTTTCATTGATTTGTGCGTGAGACCTACCGGTCGATGTTATGCTCTAATATTTCTATATAACGGTTGTATGGAATGGTATGCTTTAATGGTATCACAGATTATTATGAAGCGCAGAAAAATTACAGACGAACTTTCGATGGTATTTCTTGACGTTTGCTCGCTTGACGGTCCATCTAGACATATATAACATCTTGGATAGAACCCTACACTTGTAAACTACGGTATATAAGCGATATCTTTTACGGACACTCACATTCTGCATTTTGTTTCGTATTATTTTTCCTTGTTTATTATTTTTGTCGTGTGCATAGTGCCAAAGGATGCGTCGACGCTGTAAATGTGCGACCGCTGTGTGTGAAGTGAATGGAAAATTAATATATATGTGTGTGTAAATGTACTATACGAAGAGCTTTTCAACTTCGACCGCGCATGACCGAGAGCGCCTATGTATTATTACACTGTATTTATTTTTCTGTACATAATAACTTTTTAATATATGTCCAGTGACTAAGAATTGACTGTAAAATAAATCAATTTGTTGTCGCACCGACTCCGGCAGGTGTAGCGGCCGTGAACTTTTCAGGTGTTCGTTTTTGATATGTCGTGCCATTGTTCAATCAATTTCGATATCGATTGCATTTTATAGGGGGTCTAGGATGATAATATTATGCAGTATTATTTTTTACGATACCTACGTGGAGACGACGTCGACGCTACGCCTGCGCGGAGATCTCGCGTCTGCTGAGAGAGTACCGAGCGGCGTCACACGATTAGCATTTACATAAAACTAAGGATTAAAATTAGGTAAACGCGATGTATATGGAATAAATATATTTTGCATTGCGCTCGCATAGGGCGTTACAGTGCAATTTTGTACGATTATTTATAGTAGTGTGGGAGGTCGCTCGAGCGGCGAGCGCGGGCCGCGAGGCGTGCGCGTACTGACCTCACGTTAGCGAATTATTTGCAAAGCTGTTCGACAAATTGATAAATTTTGTATAAATATTTATAACGATAATGTAACTGTTGAAAACAAATATTGTGACAGATGACATATTATAAGGTGCTTATGATTATCGTTATAATACAAAGTTGTGCATACAGCCTAGTGTTTTATTTTTTTACAAAACCGAACCGTACACAACTGAATACTTGTAGTATTGATATGGGTCGTAGGACTATTGCTCATCCGGGGAGATACCACCGCCGCTCTTTCTTGCAATTCTTGTTTCATTTTCAGTCTTTCTAGTCACTGCAGCTCATGAACACCAACGTATACCCTCAAACAGGACCTAACCCCTACTCTAGGTCGTTCGTAGACGCGTTACTACTCCTGAAGACCATGGTCTAAGTCCTGTCGCTTTACGTATACCCACCAACCGTAACAAGCATTGCTTCACAGCAAATTCTGAGACCGTCGGTGATACCTCCCCAGACGAACTATAATTCTACGTATCACAATCTATATTTATAGACACAAGAATGTGTGTGAAGAATAAAACCACATTTATTTAAAACTATTTTATTTGATGTTTATAAATACAAATTGTATATACTCATTTACACAATTATAATTTAACATTTTGGTACTTACACTATTTTTATTCAGTGCGTAAGCAAAGCCAACAACTTGAAGGCAGCAGTAGCGGCCGATTTGAAATAACGTTATTTGAATGTCAATAACAGTTATATTTACAAAAAATGTATAAAATTAAATAGGGTCGTGGATAATTTTTGCTGCAAAATAATATTTGGTTTCGCTTTATAAGCAAATATAATAGCTTTAGGACATATTAAACTGAAATTTCAACTCAATTTATAATACAAAATTGATTAAAAAGTAATAATTTTGTAAACTCAATTTTCATTTTCGCTCGTACACATTTCATGCAGCTTAAAAACTTTTAGGAATGGGACGTTAACACCTTTTAATACTGCAATCATAGATTTTTCCAGAATATATTTTTTAAACTACACGCGTCCTTTATTTTCCGTAATTTCACCTGCGTATTTTAAGCATTATATATTTGACTAATTTCGTAGCGGTTTTAAAAATACTTATTGTACCCATCCCCTGAGCCCGATCTTAGGGAGGTCGAGCCGGACAACTGTCCACAGCGGCAAAAATGGCGGCTAAATTTAGGACGTTAGAAGAGAAAAATCTTATAAAATTTAGTGCTGAGTCCTGTAAGTTAATTCTTTAAATGATTCAATCAGTTAAAAATTACACCATAACTTGTAAGACATCATTGTAAAGGGCAAAGGGTATTTTTGCCGCAGCGGCTACATAGCTAGATCGGGCCCTGCCCATTCCTTAAAATCTTTGTCTTAATGTTGAACAATTACAGAAAACCTTATGTCCAGCAGTGGATTTTCAAAACAAATGCGTGGAGCGTTAGCCAATAATTTTAACGTTTTAACAATACGCAACAATATACAAAATAGTAAATTTTATACAATTAACGATAATATTGCTTATACAGGATGTGGTGCCGACGAATCAAATGATTATTTGACCTGAGCTATTAGGAGTAAATCACTAGCCGATACAAGTAAAATAGCAATTAAAGGGTAATTTAGGCCCAGTCTACGTCCCACACGATATAAGGAATGCTTTTATAAACTTTAAACAATAATATTATTACACACTTCTACTTGCGTAGAGCTAAATTAACACTGGCAACATTTTTAGCCCATAGCAAAAAATATGCAGTTTATATTAACTATTCATATTCGTTCTTGAAACTGATAAATAATACGGAAAGAATAACGGATAATAATAATAATAGTAATAACGGATAGAAGGACTCCCTGTCGTAGACGAATTAACTAACAGAGACCGAAGACAAATCTAAATTCATCGTTCAGGTGTCTGCTTGGTCGGAAACGCCGGGAGTCGAACCCGCAACGATTCGCGTGTGAAACCGGCATGGTTACCGCTAAGCTCACGGGTCAAATACTTATAACGATACCTTTACGCACGTCAAGATTACTTTAGTTAATGTACATTTGATTTAATCCATTTTTTTATTAATTTTAAAGATAAATGACTGCATTCCTTATATACCATCGCTTAAGCTAAAAATATTACCGTATCGGGGTGCTTCATCGTGTGGAGCGCTTTCTGACATATATTTGTAATAAACAAATACGATATTGATTTACAAAAACTCCTGAAGACAGACGGTCGCCTCGCTGTAAGTATACCAGACAACCGCACTTCTCCAACCGAAACACAAGTATTGTTTCACGGCGGATTGTGGAGGTGGTGGTGCCTTCCCGGACCAACTATTCCACCATCTGTTGAATCTACCGACACGACAAAATCTCTTTCTAATACATATCTATTCCTAGTAGTAAATTTTAGACGATTTTTTAGTTTGCTACGTCATGCATTAGGAATCTCTTTAGTCACCGTCCAATCTCAACTTAAACACACCACCATACAATCTTACGCCCCGACACATAATGTTTCCAGCTTAACTCAATTTCGAGATCAAGCGTTTAAAGTAACTATAGCAAATATTTATAAACTATTTATCGTAACTATATAACATACATTTTCTTCGGATAAAAATATAAATAGCTCCATAGCGCGGCAGCCTTCACATGTACATTAATTAATTTAAATATAACGTCTTTACAATTTGATACACCTGGGAACATACCTTAAACATACACGCTTAACCTACACTTGGACTTGCGTGAACATTATTGTAATTTACAAATATGGTCAACACACATTCAAACAATGTTTATTGCATTTATGATAATATAATTGGCGAGACAGTCGATCGAATGGGGATATTGCTTATAATATATGTAATTAACATTAAATTAGAAGTATTTTTGTGATGTGAGAAGTTTAGTAAAGGCGTGCGGGTCACCAGGTTACAAGTGGTCACTACAGTCCAAGGACAGGCGCGGCCGCAGCTTAAAATTTGGGAGAGGGGAGGGGGGAGGTCGCTAATAATAAAATGTGTCGAGTAAATTTGTCTTTCAAAATAATTTATTTTTGATTTCATTGTTTAGACAATTTAAGCAGGAAGATGATGATTGAAGGTTTTTCGATTTGACGTGAACGATTTTGGGGAGGTCATGATCCCTATGACACCCCCCTTCGGACCGCGCCTGTACATAGACACCTACACCTACATGGACAACGTCAAACAGGACTAAAGTCCTATCTGAGATCATACGTAAATGCGTTACTTTTGAGTACTAAGACGGTCGCCTCACTTTAAATGTATCCGGGAACTACACTTCTCCAACCCAAACTCAAGAATTGCTACACAGATAAGAAAAGTAGCAAATAAGCGTGCCGCCACCCGATGCCAAGTAGTCACTGCAGCCATGGACAGCCACATCTAACCACACCCCTCCAACCGAAACATAAGAATCGCTTCAAGGTGGATATTGAGGGTGCCAGCTGAACTTCTGTTTGAAGATGATCACAGACGCGTAATGCCCGTCACGGATCCTGAGCTCTCGGCATGTAGTGCGGTAGTCGGAGTGCTTCAAACCAGAACACAACAGGTGTCACCAGAAAAAAATTGGTGCAAAAAAATTACAATGTGAAAAAAGAGAACATTAAAGTTCCACCACTACCGTTGTCCAAAGTTTCGGGGTGAAACTAGAGAATCAGACACGCTCTCCCACCATCCCCCCTCCACTCATTTACGCCAATGCTTGAACACAACCTTAAATAAAATAGCAACCCAGAAACCAATTTTACACCCATTTTTAATCCCACTCCTAGGGTCTAAGGTCCCTTGAAGTCAATCTCAGGTACATTATTGCTTCTTAAAAAGAACTGCCATTAAGATTCTTGAAGGGAACCAACAACACACAGCACATAAATCGCCTCGGTCCGATGTACAACGTTTCTAAAAATTACACGGTACGCTAGTCTTCTACAAGGCCCAAGATTCGTGACGGAAAATATATCAACTTACACTAAACAGTTCAAATTAAACCTTTAAGCGGCGATAGCCTAGTGGTTAAGATTTCGGCCTCACGCTGGGGATCTGGGGTTCGAATCCCGCACGCACTCTGATTTTTCGAAGTTATGTCCGTATTAGAAAATAATTAATCACTTGCTTTAACGGTGAAGGGAAACATCGTGAGGAAACTTACATCTGGGAGTTCTTTGTAAAGTCCTCGAAGGTGTGTGAAGTACACCAACCGCACTTGGCCAGCGTGGTGGACTATGGCCTAACGCTTCTCATTATGAGAGTAGAGCCGTGCCCAGCAGTGGGACATTAATGGGTTGGTGAAACCTTAAAATAATTTTACGATTTAAATTACACTTTCGTGTACGTTTTCAACGCGACATTAATAATTGTTAACGATACACAATCTCACCGTTCATATTTCAAACATCACAAACATTTATTCAAACATTTGAATTCGTGACAAACATTAATTTAAATTCGTATAATTCATCTACGAGTTATCTTATTTAAAAACCAAAACGTAAGGTGCCTACTGGAGAGTAGACCACCATGACCCTCCGACATACACATGTTTCGTAACGAGCAAATTACAGCATCTAGCATGTCAATCCAAGCATAAAAATCCTAATCTTGCACGAAGTGACACTAAAGTTTTATCTTTTTCTGTTTATCACCCACGGACAGACATTATTTCTTAATTTGTTGTCGACAACGAATATATAAAACAAGATTAAAGGCGATGGAAACCCGAGTGGTGGTGGGTGGTGGGGAGCTGGAGCCACCGCCGTACTTACCGCTGTATTGTAATAGTAGTAATGGGAATTAGTAAAGGAGACATTTACACGAGGCGTTCCAACTCAGTCCTCAGGGGTAGCAACGCATTGTGGGTGTCAGGTGAGGCTTCAATTATTTGGGGTTGATTACCGACCGTGGCGCACCTACTAGCAGACTGAGCAGGTGTGAGCCTGGGACAGATTTAAGAGGCCACAAATTTTGGGATCGATTTTTTTAGAGAAATTTGACAATAATTACAGAAATACTGCCGAAAACTATTTCTAACCCAATTTAAATAAATTGTTGGATTGCAAGAATTATATAGTTACTGTCAGTTTGCAGAGGAGAGGCCGGCAAACATTTAACAGCCTATCCTTTTAAAGCCGCCAATACACATCCACCAATACGCATTGGAGCAGCGTGGTGGAATATCCTCCACTCTCTCCAGTTGTGAGGAGAGACCGGAGCCCAGCAGTGAAATAAAAGAATTGTAGTCACGCGACTTAGGAATGGAGTAAATTTGCCCCGGGATACAGGTGTGTTCGGACGGCAGTGCCTACTTACCACGAAGTGGACTGCATGC
>DWKL01001572.1:0-14365 GCA_018249415.1 Phareas burnsi | reverse complement strand
GTCCATGGGCTGCGGTGAACACTTAACATCAGGTGGCCTGCATGCTCGTTTGCTACTTTACAAACATAAAAAAAAAAGCCAACCAGTGTCGGATGTTTTCAAACCGATCATAAGGCCTCCGTCAAGATTTGACGACTGCTTTCAAATGATAGCAACCAGAACCAACATCGTAACATGCCCACGGAAGTATGCGTCTGTAATGGATTTCAAATAGGACTTGCGTTCCATCTCGAAATGACTACAGATTTAAGTGAACTGGATGATGAATATTATACCTTCCAGTTTAGCCATCGGGTGGCGTAGTGGATTTGCGTGGGACATAGATTGTGTGATATTTGGGGTGAGAGGTTGTAGGAGGAGAACGGCAACGAACGCTTGACGTCAAGATTGCATGTCCCTGCAGCAACTTTTTTATCTAAGGGTGCTACGACCCACCCTCTGCTTCATAACACCCTTAGATAAAAAGTTGATACAAATATAGTTTAAAGACTAAATTCACGCCTGTCGTTTATGTGTGACTGTGACGCGCATGTTAAAACTCACTCACATCTACCTCTAATGGCCTTAAAAAGGTATAATTTCTACAATTATTAAAAAAAAATACATATTAAATTTTCGAAATCAACACCACAAATTCCAAATATTTAAGACGTGTTTGATACCCATCCTATTCATAGAAAATCTACAATTTCCGTACTTCCATATTTTCTTAATTAGTCTATTTATTTTGGTTAAATATTGAATCTACTTTAGCGGCCAAACTAAACCGAACCGAGGTCGTCTATCTGTCTGTCACGCCGTCACCTCGGTCGATCATAAAACTAAACATATCCTGTTCGAGTTAAACGTAAAACTGTTTTTAAGGTTATTTTATTAAAGAAACCTGTGACAGAGATCAGTTGGAAGAATTTACTTGAGTAATCTAATACTTCGTAATACTTTTTCAGGTGTTTGTTTAAAAAATTGGCAAAATCTATAGACAATGCATTTAGGTAATTTTTCTGGCATAGAATCAATATAACAGACTGATCACAAGAAACAAGAGTAGCAAACAAGCGTGCAGTCTACCTGCGGTTAAGTGGCCACTGCAGCCCATGGATACCTAAATTTAACCCCAAACAGAACTGAAGTCCTATCTGATGTCGCCTCGCTTGTAAGTGTACAGGACATTCATGCCTCTCCAACCGAAACAGAAGTATGAGAGCAGCTTCTTGCCGGACAAACTATCACCTATTTGTCAAACATTTCGACACATAGCAAACATTAAAGCTGGGGATCGTTCTCAATATAAATAAAACTACGGATAAAATATAACTATGGACATCTATACTTTATTAATTATAAACATATTATAAATATAATAGTTTGTACGTGGCATTGAGTGTATGACTAGAAAGGCAGGACATAGACACACTCTAAGATTATAATGTCTTAAATATTTTACACTTCATTTTTATAACGGCATTGTATTGCGACATATAAAATACAATGGCGCCATTTAAATGAAAAAAAAACAAAAGCGCATATCGTCTTGACGGCAAAATCTTTAACATACTTCGGTAATCGTCGAAGAAAGTGGCTTATCTACGTTTAACATCCACTGTCCCGCCATTTGTAACTGATAAATTTAAACAATTGATCACTCTTTGATTTTTTTTAAATGGCGCCAGACTACAACGGAACGGACAATAAACTACAGATAATAACTACAGATACAGATAATGCAATATTTAAAAATGGGAATGTTGCCAGATATGTTTTTCTATTGTTTCTAGTAGCAATATTCTATTGTTTGTAGTAGTAACAGGAACTTAAAAAAAACATTACTTTGTGTCTAAAATTATCAGACGTAGTATGATTAAACAAGATGGATTTAAATGAATATAAATTAATGACAAGTTATAACAGGGCATATGAGCTCCAAAATAAATAAGACAATTATTATGCAGGCGACGATAACAAATTCAAACTTGAAATTATTTTGGGTCCGGCTTTTTGCCAAAAAGTGCGCTTTGACGACTTCATAAGAGTTTCGCAGATTTACCAAGATAACAACGGAAAATACGAACTAAATTCAGTAATTAATATTATAGTATTTATTTTGACCCAAAATCGACTTTATGACGCCATCCTTTCTATACAAATAGGCAATATGAAACTAGCATCTTTAAGCCGTAAAGCTTTATGGTATCTACGACGGTATGGTGTTTTTGTTATTTTAGAAATACGTAACTATTCTGTTATTTTTGGCATAGATCATTCCCAAACTAAAAAAACAATATTAGTGGGTATAGTTTAAAAAATAAAAGTAATTAAAGCCAAATCGTTTTGGAAATATAGTTAGGTATTTACATCTACATAAATAAAATGTAAATGTTCCTTTGTAAAAAATCGTTGATCTCTGAAAGTTTTTTACCAATTGGTAATAAATTTTGACACAACACTATATTTGAATACGCGCGTTTTTATATATTTCCAGTATGTAGATGTTACGCCTATAGTGGATAGAAAACTTTTTTATGCTATTTGACGTACGTAAGACAAAACTACAGTACAGTCAATAATTTTCAAATTTTCTTATCAGTCAATCTGACTGGGCCACAGCTAGTTTATATTATAAAAAAGGCCCAAATGTATGAAACATTAAAAATATTAGAAAACCTTCGTTATTTGTAACTGTCTATGCTTAATCCATAGACAATAATTAATAGCTTGGATTACGCGCACTTAAACCGACAGAGGATGTTTATCTTATTGAAGAATGATTTAAAAATACCATCTGAGGAAGAGCTTTTCTAATTCGGGGCGTCGATAAGTTAAAGATAATAAACTTTTAAGGTTTGAAATCTTCAATCGCTTCAGATAAATTATAAGCCGGAAAGAAGATCGAATATCTGTTGTTGTAACTTAGTATGCATAAACAGAAAATAGTACAAAAATAAATGTACTTATAGAAAGTGGTACACAGATAAACATTCATAACGTGAATTATATTGACTGAGAGTTTTTTTAATACTTGATTGCACAATTATGGATTCGTCCCTTTTGGCAGATGCGAAAAATTACTAAAAATAATAAATGCCTATTTCTGTCCTGTACTTCTGTTCTTGTGTCTACCGCTGTATCCGAAAAACACAGCTAGGATTCCCTATGCATTACATATATATTTACTATACTCCGTTTTAACTACATACAGTTTGATGAACCTTAAACACATACTTAGATACTTGGTACTGACTAACACGCTACCAATCGGAGCATGTTTTATCAAACATGATATCAGATGACACTTAAAATGGATGTATCTGAAACATTCAAACTACATAGATGAACGGCACCATATTGGGCTTGATAATGTTGATACCAATGATTTTAGGATATGTACGTGTTGTACCTAAATATTTTGCACAGTTGAATCGTGCCGATCTAATGTATATATAATGATATATAGAATTGTAATATTAAATAGAGCATAATACAGGTAAGACTGATACGTCCCAAAGGAGACAGAACTTTGGAGATGGCATAGCTCATCGTGGTTCAATCGTTACACACACACCCCTCTCTCCACCCTGCCCCTACCATCCTGGATAGTGAATAAATACTATTTGCAATATTGTGGTTACATAGCTTATTACATTGAAGGTGGTAGAACCCTTTCGCCTCGACCTCAGAAGAACCAACGCCACACCTTAAACGCTGGTGTGCTTTCGTTAGAAGGGTACGAGATACTTACACGTTTCAACTCATTTCTTATGGGTAACAACGCATATGGCCGACCTCAAGTAAGACTCTAATCTTCTTTGGGGTTGATGTCCATGGACGGCAGTGCCCATACACCATCGGGTGGACAAGCCCATTTACTACTTGTACGCTATAAAAAAATATTCCTAAACAATTCGACTTCCCAGTAGACATCAGCCAACACGTCAACTTTCAGTATGTCATCACATCTCACTGACATTTCACATTTGCACGAAATTTGCGACATCACTCACATGCCTCCAAGCACGTAGGTAGCCGATGTTTACATACTCTTGTTACTGTGGAGTAGTAACACGAGCTGGCACCAACTCCCACAACACACAGTTATAGCCTTTAAACGCTCTGAAACAAAAGCCTAATTAGATCGTCGAAGTCATGAACACTGGCGCGTGCTATATATTCACACGCTCGACTGGGTCTGAAACAGAGAGACGTATCTACAGAGATGCTCAGACAATACGAGGTAGTAATCATACGTTGCTAATATACACAACAGTCAACGTTTATCTGGCTTCAAATCTTTGTGATCTTCAATAGTGTATATCAATTAACTTTTGATGAAATTTATTAATATTTAACACGTGGTAGAACTATAGTCCGACCGGGGAAGTCCCACCGCCGTCACAATCCGCCGTGAAGCAATTCTTGTGTATCGTCATAGTATCCTCAAGAATAAAAAAGGTCTTTATAGTTTCTGATAGGACAACTGTTTTATATGGAATCGTTTGCGTAATCTATATGCGGCAGTAAACACAAATCAGGTGGGCTGCGTACTCATTTACTATTTCCATTAGATAAAATAAATATTCATATAAATAATAGCGAAATAATTAACTTCAAGAACGGTGTCACAAATTAGTTTATAATTATTTAAAACATATTTAAAACAAAACAAAGCGCCTATGCGCGCTGAGCGGCAATGGCATCTCTATATGCTATATCGCTCTGTGGTCGGAAACGATTTCAGACAAGTTAAACACTGATGTATCGGAGTTGGCGGCTCTTTATCGAGTTCCACAGAAATTGTGGATGGTTCTTGTATGGCACAAAATTCTACATATTGCTCTCAAAGATTCGTAGAATCAACCAACTGGTAATTGACCAGCACGATAGAGTAAATGATTTTTACACTCAAATAATTTCAAAGATAGTAAACCCCTCCTTGATAGAATTCCGGAGGCACCATCACCACACCGGCTTATTTCAGTGGCTGCCTTATGACAGTGGTAAATGCTGCTGTGTTCCGGTTTGGCGAATGTGGTAAGGGAGAGAAGCTTACTAGAGGCATTCCACCTCACTGCTCAGGAGCAGAAACCTCTGTGTCGACCTCAAGTAGGACTTAAATCCTTTTTGTGATTGATTACAGATTTCAATATTATTGAATGATTGAATTTAAAATTAAATTAATTAATTTGATTTTAATTGATTTACGTTATGATTTCAATGCCGTTTGTCTTTATCAGGAATAGTCTGGGGGATTTTATGTGACTTGATTAAGAACCAGCAAAATAATGAAATTTTAAAATAATTTTCATATACAATCATACACTCGAAAAACATGAGTTATGTCCTTTAATCGCAATCGCAATATATACCGTCAAGAAAATATTGACACATAACTTCACCTAATAATCGCGGTCATTAAAATATCTATGTTACAGCAATAAATAATTAACGGCCGTCGTGATCGCTTTATGGAACACTAGGCGATATGTCCTTGCAAGTAATTTAATTAAGCACAGATAATACTATCTATTTACTTGAAGAAAATAAAATAATATTGATAAAAAAAAAACATTGTGGATATAGTTACCATCAACATCATCATCAACGCATTAATGTCCCACTAGTGCCCTGAAAGGTACATAGATTTTAATTACTTCCTCATAAAGAAACAAATTATTAAAATTCCCGTCTTAAATCAACGTACACCGTTTCAAAATCAACCCGCTTAAGGGTCGAATTTCTGAAAAACTTTTAGTACGTATTTAAGCAAACGAGCCTCAATTTAAACCCGATGGACAGTCACTCCGGACTGTAGTACCCACTACGCACCCACTTACGTCTAAAAAGAACTTACTGTCCAAATGTTAAGCTTCATTAGTTTAATCGCTACAATAATTAATCAGAATATTTCCTTGTTTATATGTAAGTGGATATTTGTTTACCAGCTATTCAGGCAATCTTGACTGTTACAGCTAGAAACTGCTTTATCTAAACGCGTGTATCACTTGTTTATAAGTCTCTATGCAGATATTACTAGATTAATGAATGTTCCAAGATAGCAAACACGGTTACCGTTAACACGTAGAGCGATCGTGCATAGTCCAATACACAATAGTTGGATCAACTTTATTGTTGCCATTGTGATATGAATGTGACAGGCAGATTGTCGATTCTCCTCGACAGTCTAGCGACCTCCATTGTTGAGTGTCACGGTGACGGCGCTCGTGTAAATTACGTAGACTCTGATAACACTAATTTCTAAAGGCGGCTCCAACGGCGTATGCGTTGACATAAGCCCATGTCCACAGTGGACTTACGAATATTGATAGATGGGATGATGTAAAACATTTTAACTCATAAATAACTCACTTTACTTAATGAAATGAAATGAAACAGGAAAAATATGTAAATGTTACTTGCGAACTACTTGTATAACTTCAAAATTTTTCTTGGCTTTATCAGGAATAGGCCCATGGATTTTATTTAATATTAATATTTAGCTGCACCGGTTTTATGTCCCATGTTATGTGCTGGGCAAAATTGTCTCCCATGTTACGGATTAGTGGAGGCTTAATATTATAAAAGTTAATATAAAAGTTTGTACGTATATTTTTGTGTCTACACACATTTTGTCATTGATTAATATAAACACATGTTTTTTAGAAACCTAAACAATTGCCCTAATGGGAATTAATTTCACAAAATAAATTCAATCAATTTCAGCGTAACAACAAATAATGACGACGATAGAGCACTCAAAAGACATCACTGGGGAAAATTTAATTATCAAATAGCAATAGAATAGTCTAGTATCTGTAATTACCATGAGCAGTCGAGTATCTAAAACCCTTTAAATGAATACACACTCCAGTATATAAACATAAATATAATCAGATTTACTCGTAACAATGACAAAGCAATGTTACACCACTGAAGGTAATATATTTCCATATTGTCTTTCACTAGACAAATAACCTAAACTTCTATGCTGCCGATAACCTTATTTGTATATTTAGTATGGAATTTCTATAACTTATTACGTCACTTTTCTTCTTTTCTTTTTATAAAGTAACGTAATTTTTTAAAATCAATTTCAAATTATTACCAATATAAGGAATGTTTGAGATATTAATGCTTCACTCCTAACTATAACACAACCTGGAACTAACCCAAAGGGTTTCCATCCAACGCCCAAGTACAAAGTCCACGTCCACATTTAAAAAATGGTCTATCTTTTAAGTATCGATAGCATGTACTGATGTAATGAAATAGTTGAAGGGTTCAGCTTTGATGTATTACCCTTTAATTCGGCAGGGCCGAAGGTCACCTTCCGAATCCATTCGTCTTCATTCAGCCGATCAGTCACAAGTGACTCGATGTAGAGTTCATTCACTTTGTCATTCTTTGTCGTAATCAATCTTATCACCATATCTTATAGAGCCTAGATCATATTTTAGATTAAAAAAACATTTTTACTAATTCAATACATCATCATCAAACCGTTACTGTGCCAGTGCTGGCCACTGGTAACCTCTCAAAATGAGAAATTTCACTCTACCTTTTACCACACTGGCCAAAACTTCACCCACCATTAAGAATTTCATGAAAAAGTGTCATGCGTATAGGTTTCCTCTAAAATTTCCTTCGTCGTTAAAGCCAGTAACAGTTAATTTCAAATACGCACTTCCAACGGTAAATCAGAAATGCGTGTCTGGGATACAAACCCCGGACCCCCAACGTAACGGACCAGAATCTCCCCGCTAGACTATCACTCATACACATAGAAACAGGTGATTATTCTTATCTCGAAGTCTGTCAGATAGGCAATAAATACCAATTCATTGTGATTTGTCTTCTTACGGTGCTTTCTCGTGATTTGATGACGTCTTCACATGTAGGTTGATTGTACCTTCGGTTTTATATATGATAACAATAACACGGGCGTGCAATCCGCCTGATATTAGTGGTCAGTATCGCCCATGAATATCTATAATCTCAAATATCCTTATGCTAGGATTGGACTTCAATCTATGTTCAGCTGCAGATACTTTGGGTACTTCTGAGAGCTAATTTAAAACGCCTCGTGTAGTGACTTTCCTTTACCTACTCCTCAAATTAGGACACAGCAACATTTAATAAGCAGTGACCTAGTGATTAAGGTTCCTGTTTCTCACACTGAGTGTCCGGTGTTCGAACCCCGGACGAACCTCTAATTTTTCGAAGTTATGTGCGTATTACAAATTAATTATCACTTGCTTTAATGGTGAATGAAAACATCGTGAGAAAACATGATTCTCGAAGGTACGTGAAGTCTACCATACCGCACTTGACCAGCGTAGTGGACTATGGCCCAACCTGACCATTCTGAGAAGAGACCCGTGCTCAGCAATGAGTAATTATTTATTGACCAATGTATATGTACGGGAAAGTATATGAAAAACAGTTTTAATTAAATTTTGTACGAAGATGATGATGATAAAGAACATTTACTGCTACTGCTATTAAGCAAAAATAACTGTGACGGGAATGATTCCGGAGACAAGTTACGAAGTGATTCTACCACCTTTTATTACCACCTAGTTTCATTCATGTCAGCCACATTAAAGCAGAATACATCAATAATAGTTCTGCTAAAAGACAGGTGTGACGTGGGTGCTACTGCTCTCGAATAACGAAATTCTACAACTTAATATATGTACCAAAAGATGCATACCGAAGCTTACCTTTCAAGGCAAATTTGAGTAAATTTAGATATTTGATTAAGAATAAAACTTATCCACTCATTTGACGGTTTTATCTCAAAATCTCACTCGCGTTTGTTAACAAGATATTTTCACTCGACAAGTCAATCATGCGTTTATCGGTGACGATATAATGGAAAGAAAACTAGATAATACAGGCCTACCTGAATGTTACACAAGTTTGTAATATACATCTAGGTTTCACGGATTTTTAGGTATTTATTGTTAAGCAGATACAACCAATAGAATAAAAAAAGATAATGGTAGAAAAAGATAGAAAAACAGATAAAGAAAGGTAAATGTAACTTATGGCCCTATAGTTTATAATAAAAAAATAAATACACGCTTTCACAAACAGCCCCATTGAGAACATTACGTAGGACGCTCAGATATACAGGTTTCCATACGATATTATCCTTCGCCGTTGAAGCAAATGATAATTAATTTCTAATATGCACATAACTTCGAAAAACAGGTGTGTCTCATTTGATTAATTATATTCATACAATTTGCAGCAAACGAATCAAAATTCGGTGACCCCGCCCGGCCTGGTCACCAGGCACTTCGCCAGATTTGACAAGAAACGCAACAATGACGTCAAGTGCAACGGGCCAAGTAGCGAGAAAATGGGTAATTACATTACTTTAGTCGGTCTGTGTGGTTTTGAAATAAAATCTACCTATTAAAATTGATTGAGCAGTTTTTGCATGATTTGCGAACAAACATATATACGGACAAAAAATAAATTGTTATGTTTTAGAAACTACTAAATCGGCGATATTAATCAGTCATGCAGATATCTAAATGATGAATTTAGATTTCTGTCCTGGGTCTGGGTGATTGCGTACTCGTCTTGTATGTGTCCATGGCGACCACGACACGGTATCCTTTTGAGAGGCCTTCAGTGTAAAATGTGTTATAATACAGTTAGGGTACATTTTAACCACATTAAGGTACAATTCTCAAGTACGCTAATATATCTGTATTTATTATTTAATGGCCCGCATGGCGCAGCGGTTACCATACCGCTCGGACACGCAGAGGCATCCGGCCAAGTAGATATCTAAATGTTAAATTTAGGTTTGGTTGTTTGTGTATTTGTCTTTGTATGTGTCCAAGGCACCCACGACGCAGGATATCCCAGTGCGGGGCTATGGGTGCAGGTAGCGTTATTTTTATAATTTTGGTTTCGGCCGAGATCGAAAGAAAAACTTTTAATTTCGGCTGAGACCCGAACTGAAATTTCATATTATATTGTTATGGCGGATATAACTAGAACTTCGGCTCTTGTAACACAAGTATTTTTATACTTTCCTTAAGCACCAGCTCCCGCAAATTATTATTACCCTCAAACGATTTTGTTATACTTTAATTAATGTTTGAACTGAAACTGGTAAACTGACATTTGCTGATGTACATCTCGGCTACCATAGGAACGATGTAATAAAGAAATGTTTTATTTTTTCTCTATTTTAGACCAAGACGAGGGTGGGGGTGGGGATATGATAGTGGATGAGACACCACCCGTGCCGCCACCCACCACAGATCCAGAGACCCCCGTGAAGAACTATAACTGTAAGTAAATATTCTCTACTTATTTTATTAATATTTACTTATCTTATTAATCTACCACTTTGATGCTTAAGAATCAATAATGTCTTATTTAGATTTAAAGTTTAATTTAGCTTAGCCTACTCGAAGGATTGCATTAAACTTCACAAAATTGGTATAATTATTCACAATAGAAATATCATTTAAGTTAAAAGCGAAGGTAAAAATAGATTTAAAGATTTCCAAAATATTTTTATTTGCAGCAGAGAAATGTTTATTATATCCTGTAAAGATAGATTTTTTGAGTTACACTTTATGGATTCCTAACCATCGATTTAATGTCTTGTCTGCCTGCCTGCATCTACGAATCGAAAGGACGACGTTCTGCTCTGCCAGGCCTCTCGTACCATATGGCTCTACTGCACCACTGGGAGGGGGGATTATTCGGGGCTCGAGGGTACCCTCTTTTTCTGGGCTTGTTCTCTAAAAGACCAATACCTCCCGGTGATTGTTATATTTGCGCATAATATAACATTAATTAAATATTGTTTGAAATCTACTAATCCGCACCTGGCCAGCGTGGTGGACTATGACCTAATCCTCTTTATTCTGCGCGGAGAACCTTGCCCAGCAGTGGGAGTAGTGGGCCGATGATGATGATAATGATAATGATGATGAATTATGTTCTCAGCGCATAACGTGTCGAACGACAGCGGCTTGATGTCCCCACCCGCGAGGCCTGCTCGCGCCGCTCCCCCCATCCATGAAACGTCCTCCAACTCGAGTTGGGCCGAAATGGAGACATACGTCATAGGTATGTAACTGTATGATACATAACTGCTTGCTGTTTCGGTTGGAGGGATGCGGTAGCCGAGTGTACTTAAGCGGGGCGACCGTCTTAGTTCTCAGAAGTGTGCCGCGTCGGCGTACGACCACCGATAGGACTTTGGTCCTGATTGAGGTTAGACGTGTGGCTATGAGCTGCACTTAGAAAATATGTAAGCTTAGAAAATATGTAAATAATAATAGCTTGATTGATATATTTATTAATTAAGTTATTATTATTTTAATTAATATGTAACATGAACATTGACACAAATTATTATTACTATTATTTTTTTTTTGATTGGATTATGATTGTTAAATTTATGAATTATACGTTTTGTTGTTATGGATATATGTTATGTTACGTTGTGGATTATATGTTATGTTAATGGATTATTAAATTTTACTAAATGCTAAATTTTAAAAATTTTGTAAATGCTAATAATTAAGATATTTAGGTTAATACAGGGTTCCCCTGGGTTAACCTCTTTATTAGCATTCACAAACATGTTTCAAAAATGATTGCTCACAAAAGTTAATATTTCTTGCAATAAATAGATTTTTTTTATATAAATAGACATTTTTGTGTGTTCGCAGGAAATATTCAAATCCACCCTCCAACGGACGCCACGAAACAGATGCTCATATTACGGTACCTGACGCCTATGGGCGAATATCAAGAGGTAGATTAATATACTGTTTATTTGTTGGCGGCTTGTAGATTGAAAGAGAGAGAGAGAGAAGGAAAGAAAATTACTTGTTCACAACTAGAAGACCGGTAGTGAGCAGTTATAGCCTCGTGGTTAAGATTCCGGCCTCTTAAGCCGAGTGGCCGGGGTTCGAACCCCGCACGCATCTCTAACTTTTAGAAGTTATGTGCGTATTAGAGATTAATTATCACTCGCTTTAAGGGTGAAGGAAAACATCGTGAGGAAACCTGCATATTTGAGAGTTTTTTGCAAAGTTCTTGAAGATGTGTGAAGTCAACCAATCCGCACTTGGCCAGCGTGGTGGACTATGTCCTAACCCTTTTCATTCTGAGAGGAGAGCTGTGTCCAGCAGTGAGACATTAATGGGTCGATGATGAGAAGACCGATGATCTTCGTACCACCTAAAATTGATTTGATCATAACTCTTCATAAGCGATTATCAATCATAATCAACCTTCCGACTCTTCCGACTCCGGTCAAATCGATAACATTGACCGCATCGTGTACGGTTAAAGAAAACTCGACTGTAGTTCAGATGAATTCAAAGTCAAAGTTCATAGTTTTATGTACATTAAAGATAAATACAGACAACATTTATTGCAAGATTTTCTTATAATCTACGTTTTTCATCGTGCATTGGACGATTGGGTAATATCATGACCAAATACATAACTTTATTCGATATTGATAAACACGTGTCATGAAAGAACGATTTCAAATGTAATTACAATTTATGACTATTTCATACAACCGCACGGAATGATAATTGTTATACACATATCTTACCTAGCTATCAAATAGGTTCGCCACAAACGCCATCTATTGAAAATGATTGGAAGTTGCAATTCCCTTACAAAATTGTTTGTTGTTTGTATTAAGTTTTTGTTATTCTTTTGTTTTTATGCATCCGGTTCGATATATTTTTTATGTATAAACGCAAAAATTAGAAAAATACGAAAAGGAAATGTTTTTTTATTTAAATTCGTGAATTAATTCGAAGCCGAAACATTGGTTCGTCTCTCTCTTTCTCTCTGTCTCTCTCTGCAATTGTAACGTGTATTATTCCTTTCGCACAGTTCCTGTCGCACGTGTTCGAGAAGAACGCCCTGGGGCTGATCCTGGGTTACCTGAACGTGCGTGAGTCCCGGGACTCGCGGCTCGCCTTCGAGGCGCTCAAGTACCTCGCCGCCCTGCTGTGCCACAAGAAGTTCTCCATCGACTTCATCAACATGGGCGGTTTGCAGGTGAGATTCTGACCAGGATGTAGTGAATAAGATAATGCTAATTTTATTAATTTATTTTTTAAATTTCAGAGAGACATTCATTTATGTTATTAATTTATTAATTCATACATTTATTCATTTATTTATTCATTCATTCCATTCATTCAATTATTCTTTTATTTATACACAAAAACTCAATAATATACAATGAAATTTAGAAAAATCAGTACAAGAGTAATGTTAGTAAATGTCTGTCCATTTATATTTTTTTTTGTCACAAAACTAGCAAACGAGCATACAGGCCACCTGATGTTAAGTGGTTATTGCAGTTATTGATTGGTTCTGTCCTGTTTTCCTAGCTGAGAACAACCTCAGATAAGACTTCAGTCCTGGTTAAGGTTCATTATGAATGTGATTGGATGGCATTGTACACTTATCATCCGGTGGACTGCTCATTTGCTTTTACTATGCTATAAAAAAACGTATTGTTTTTAGAAATTTCTCGAAGTGCCCCGGCCTTCAGTGGCAGCCACTGGGGTGTCCATCTGCCTGTACTACCTGGCGTACTGCGAGGACGCTATGGAGCGGGTGTGCCTATTGCCGCGGTCCACGCTGGCCCATCTCGTCAAGTGAGTACTAGTACTGGGACGTTTTATAGGATAATTTGAGAAGACATTGTATGTACATATAATATAAAGTTAAATATATTGCCATATTTCCTTTAAATTATAAATTTTACTATTTAGAAAATCAGACGCAAATGCATGATTCCATAGAAGCTTTGTAAAAAGAGGTAATTTGTCTAATACTAAATAAGTTGTACAGTACAGAAGACATTGTATAATAAAATAGAAGTTGTATAATACGGAAGAAAATGAATATACAATACAATACATAACAATTGTGTAATACAATAGAAGCTGTATAATACGGAGGAAATTGTGGAATACTAAAGAATCTTTACAACGCAGAAAACATTGTGTAATAAAATAGAAGCTGTACAATATAGAAGAAATTAAACATAAAATGGAAGCTGTATAATGCAGAAAAATGTATAATATATAGAAGAAACTGTATATTACATGGAAATATGAACGTTTTGGTTGCAGATACGCTCTGTGGCTGCTGGAGTGCTCGCACGACTCCGGCCGCTGCCACGCCACCATGTTCTTCGGGCTGTCCTTCCAATTCAGGGTCATCTTGGAAGAGTTTGATAAACAGGTGAGTGATCGTCATCATCAATAATAATCATCAACGACCCATTGATGTCCCACTGCTGGGCACAGGTCTCCTCTCAGAATGAGAAGGGTTAGACCATAGTCCA
>DWKL01001571.1:0-14367 GCA_018249415.1 Phareas burnsi | reverse complement strand
TTACATATTAGATATAGTAAATAAGGATAGAGACTATCCAATGGTAAGTGATCACTACCACCCATGTGCATTCATAAACAACTCCCATACCTACCTGAGTACTACATTGGAATACTTCATATGAATATCTCTGCCTTAATATTACTTTCCCTTCTGAACAATATTTCATGGGAACAGTACCATCAGTTGAAGCATGAAGCATTCTGCCACTTTTAAATACATATTTATTACATACTCTAAGGGATAAATTACAAACTGAAAACACTAACTTCAAAGTTTATTCTTATCATAATTGTATTCATTTGAAACGATTAATATACTCTCGTAAACTTTAATTATATGTATGATAAATAATATAATTACCTATTTAACTATAAATAAATATTGTGATGTTGCATGTTACATTTTTATCGACGTGCGTATTTTGTTTTATGAAATATTTATAACTTCATTTTTTTACTATAATATTAGATATAAATTGCTTTATATTTATAGGGAAAGTATAGGTACATGGAGAAACCATTTTGATGTACTTTCAGACGAGAATAAACTAGGAAATTTTGCATCAAAAAATTGTACAATCATGTCTAAGCTCTATTCAAATAGAAGTCATTCACAAAAAAAGTAAAATCTATAAAAACAGTATTATTTAAAAATACTTACGGTAGATATCTTTGAATCAACACTTAAAAAGAAATGAATTCACAGAAAACTTAGAAACACAAAGAGCGTCTCAATTCCCTTACGGTTTCAACACGAATGTTGTTATTGCGCGGCGTCAAATGTATTATACCGGAATACAATAATGATTCATCGCTATCGAACTTTGGAGAAAAACAAAATATTATTGTGCAATAAGTACCTACATAATAAACAATCATGCAATGCAAAATTGTCACTGTCGATGTTGCTATGTATTAAAAATACACTTTAGTATTGTCGTTATTACTAAATTTTAATATTAATGTATTTGTTATCTGTAACGTTTACTGACTTGGCAGATTAGAGAAATTTCAAATCTTAAATCGGGTTTTAAATTTCGATTATGTGCAAAAGGCATATGAGCATAAAATAACTAAACTATTTCTTCACTAAGATTCCCATTTGAGGATTCCTTGAGTTCCCTGATTTACTTGTCACCGAGCCTAAAGTTCCATTTAAATTAAAGTTTCTTAAACATAGTTAAGTCTACCAAATGTAGATATGGCAGAACTACTGACGTTTAGTGAAGATTTGTCATTGTCGTTGTGCATTGATACATCCGAAGATTTGCCTATATGTAGCCATTTCACCCAGCACCGAAGCCAGAAAGTAAATATACTCTGACCATAATTCTCGCGCACTAAATTGACAGTTGCTGCCAAAGAGTATTATAATATATAGGATAGTTGCTGCTGTCAAAATGGTATATATTGAAATTTCTATTCAGAATGTACATTACAAATCCTCCAAAAATTTCAGAGAATAGATTGTCTGAAATTTGTAGAGTAATGCGAGAACGTCCCAAACTTCGTTCATATATATAGCTAAACAATATGGAGGTAAACTGCGAATTATCCTAAAACTGAAAAATTATATAGAAGTTTCTAAGATTCCTATGAGACTTTTTGAAGTTATACTTTTCTTGGCGCGTTATAAAAAAATATGAGAGCGAATTTTTACGTTGCGTTTACAGCAATTTTCGGAAACCACACCAAGCGCCATATCCAAAGAGTACAATAATACATAGGATAGCCATATCCGCTTGTTTAGTCAAAAATAATCGTAGTGTATAGTCGCTGCAATAGATAGCGCTTAATACAATAAGAACTGCATCTCTTATTCATAGAAATATTCTTAACTGACAAATGAATGTTTCTAAGTATTTTGTAACTATTAGTATCATTACATTAAAAAACTAAAATTTACTACACGTTTACAGTTATCTAGCGATAACGTTAGTTAATCGGAACGTGAAAACGCCATCTGCGGAAATTATGTAACATCAAATAGTTGTTCAACTAGGAAGCTCTTCACGAAATATTGCTCTTGTTTCTTCGGATAGATATAGGAATTTAAAGATTTATACGATTTTTCAAATTTAGCTATATTATTGACTGTTTACTTTATAACCCGAATTTATAATTTTTTATTCTTTTTCATTTCACTATTTTATTATTTCCATAAGATCTCTCTAGTAATCAAAAATCACTCTTTTATCGTAAAAGTAGTATAATTTCTAACGCGTGTACATAACTCCATGCACACACTTTTTTAATTCACGCAATAAATTATCAAATCTGAGCATCTAATCAGTAAAATTTCGCACACATGCCTCCCCCCTTCTCTTTTCCTTGAAAAAATAATGTGAAGGACCATCCATAAATTACGTAACACGAATTGTATTACTTTTGTATATATTTCTAATAAACAATTTCATCCAAGATTTTATGGCTTTTCGGCAATGTCGAAAGGTACAGCTAAAGTGAACTCGTACGGCTGCCACGGGCCAAAAAGTGATACAAATTATTGTAATGTGATAGTCCCGACTTTCCCCCGATCCGCATTGGAGCAGCGTGGTGGAGTATGGTCTAAGTCTTCTCAAGTTGTGAGGGGAGACCCGTGCCCAGCAGTGGGTCATAAAAAGGGATGCAGCCAGATAAGCCTTGAAATATTTCAAAATTTTTCAGTGAGTTGAAGTTTAGTACTTTAGATTTTTACATATGAAGTTACAAAGCTTACAATTAACATACAATATAGTTCATATTCTGTGTTATGACTCACCTTTGCTGTCATGAGTTGAACATCTTGTAATTTGTGGCTGGCCGCCGCTGGCCTCTAATAGAATATGAACACTCAACGAAACATTATTTGCATAAGATATGCTAGATAGTTTTTTTTAATTATGTGGTTAGTACACCCTTCTTGCATATAATGACTTAAACTTTAATCTTGTTTTTCATATCTTTCAAAAATACTATGGAATAAAAATTGCAATGAAAGTTTACACAGCTTTAAATTCTAACTTTGCTGATTTTCTTATATTATTTCGATATTCGAGGCGATAAACTTGTGTGTAAATTTACTTAAATGAATATGAATGAATACTGCAAGGAATAAAGGCCAAATGCTGCTCAAAAATAATAGGCGAAGTTATATACAATATGTATTTATTTGTATTTTATTACGCAATAAATACACATATTATATAGCGAGATATTACACGACTTAAAACTAAAATGAAATATTTTTATATAACATAGATTCTTTAGGATAGTATTACAAAAGAAATCCGAGCACAATGATAGGCTCTATAATTCTACGACAGCAACACATAAATGTAAAGATTTATTATTATATATCAATATATACAAGCATATTTTTTTTTTGGCCATATTTTGAAAAAATAAAAACAAAAATAAAAAAGTAAATATTTGCTGTTGTTGCTGAAATTATTAGTTATTTTATATAGAATTTTAGTGAAAAAAGAAATATATCAAACGAGATAGTTTGATGTTCCTATTTTCTCACTTATTAATTAATAGGGCAAAATATAAGGATTTTTAGATTTATGATTAATTTAATCATGACATAAATCAATTAAATTCCATAAAAATATGCAAACAAAAGAATAAATCACATAGGATTTCTTCTTTATTTTGTTACTATTAGCGAAATGTAAACCTTAACGATTTGATTATATGGAAAGTGTATAGATTATAATTACAAGAAAACGTTTTTTAAATTTTCAGATATCAACCATTTGCCTTTTATTTGTAGTACAGCTAATATTAAAAATCTTGAAATAAGATGTGGATAATCTTGAGACAGCAATAAAAAAAAAGAACTATCACTAATGAATTAGTCAACATATGCCATTGTTTAGTGCTCAAATATGAGTCCAAGTATGAAAGTCAGCGGCAAAGAACTTTAAATAAAACTTTCGTATGGATCACGCCCCATATTTCTACAATTTTAAAATAATAATAACCTCGTTTTTTAAACTTGTGTTTGTCTTAAATTGATCACAAAAGAAACAGAAAACTTTTGAGAAACATAAACTTTTTGGGGAATATTACTTTTATAAAGAAATAATTAGAAGTATATATAAAATGCCAAAAAGGGAAATAAAAATAGGTATTAATAAAATATTTATACAATTTCATTAACCATCATGAAATTATTTGAATCCTAAATGTTTGTTTTTGTTAACTTTGAATACAATCTCACATGTATTTATTTTATGAAATTTTGTACAAAATTTAATGTACTTCATGCATGATATCTATATTATCTGTAATAAACATAAATAGAGATACCCTCAAGACAATAATTTTAACTAAAAAATATGAAAACAAAAACTTGTTCATATAACATGTGGGACAACGAGAAATGCTGATATATCGTTCATCCAAAAGAACAATAACATATTTAAAAAAGAATCTAAAATGACATGTTGATATAACAAGCTCCCATTGTGGAAGATGTCTATAGGAGAAGTTACGGAAGTGTCCTTATAATAGTTTTCAATTAAGATATCAATTGATATGATTAGAAGTAAATCATAATTTTTAAAATCATTGTTTTTTGAATGAGCTACATATTAATACTTCTTGTAATTATTACATAGCTAAATTAATCTTGATGTTCCTTATTATCAGAAGTTTGTTTGTCTGTACTATCAGATTCTATTGGATTAGAAACTCTGTAATCAGGCTGGTTTGCAAATTTAGGAGGACCACCAAGTTGTACGGTCTCTGTCATAGTTAGTTCTTCATTCAGTTTCTTGGCTAGGAAGTAAATTTCAGCCAGAGCAATGATTAAAGCACACATAACTCCTAATAGAAGCCTGACTCCAAAGTCTAAATTTCCAACCATCCACTCAATACCTCTAAAACCAAACAGGAATCCAGCAAATATTGAAATTATAAACTGTCCAATCGCAATTAACTGCCGATTTAATTGTTTGACTGAAAATAAGACAATAAATTATGTTAATAAATTTGAATTCTAATGTTAATGTGATATGTATTTTGATAAACAACACCATATGTTACAATTATTTTGCAAAAGCTTTATAGATTTTTTTAAATATGTATGTGTATAAATTAAATTAAATTAGAAAAATAATAATGGTTTAGATTAAATATTGGCCAATAACATTAATAACATAAATGGTGCCATATCTAAATATTAACCATTAATAAGAAATAACTTACGTTGATAGGAAATGCTGTCTTCTGGAAACCTCATTCTAACATTATCAACACCTTTTGTCATTTTTCTATACTCCCGAGCCTCTTGTTGTGCTCTTAGTTTCACACATCTGGCTTCCAAAACCGGGTTCCTTTTAATTACCTTGTTTTCTGGCATAACAATGTCTGTTCCTTGAAACAGTTCATGTAAATATGGTACATTTACTTCCCCTTGCTTTTTTCTTTTATTAATATGAGCATAGACCCAGTCAATATCAGATGTCGCAAGATATAATTCATCTCCTTTTTCTTTTTCTTCCGTTAAATTATTATCAGTTTTATGTTCTTCCTCTGTTGATTTATGTTTATCATTTTTATTGTCATTCACCTTATCTTCATGAGAAGAACTGTCTCTTGTGACATTATTTTCTGTACTACCAATAGCTGCCCTGATTTTATTCAAATTTTCTATATCTTCGTTGGTGAATTGAACTTGAGAGCTATTTGTCTTCTCTCTTTCTTGGTTCTTTGATACCTCACCATTATCTTTTATATATCTTAGTATATTGAGTGGAACATCACCACTTATGGGTATAGTTTCTATGAAACTAATTAATTTCTTTGAGGGGTAGATTTTTAAATTGGTGTCAACTAAAGAGCCTTTTTGATCCATTTTACTTGTCAGTTATATTTAATTTGTGATTAAGGTCAGCATACAAATCTCTCAGTTCCTCCTCCTTTTCTTCAAATGTGTTGTCAATTCTTTGGCATTTAAAGTTCATATCATCAATAAACTGATCCCATTCTTTTTGTCTCTTTGCATGATTTTCAGCTTGTTTTTGGTTACATTCCTAAAATTATATCAAATTTTTGAAATTAACTTAGCAGCCACATATAATAATTATGTTGAAACTTGTTACTTGCCAATAATTGTAACATTATTTAATAATTATAGACGTAAAAAGAATTCATTTTAATTTTAATTTGTCTTGTACCTACAATTATTGATCGGAAATAAATAATTACCTGTGTCCAGATAAATAACATATATAAAATAATAGACTCAAACCTTTTGGCATTCCAAATAGCCAAGGTGAATTTCTTCCGATAATTGCAAAGCTTGCTGCAACTTCTCACTTAATACTGGGACAGCTGCTTTGCTGTTCTTGTTGATGCGATCAACTTGGGTATCTTTAATTTCCGTCAGATTCTCTAGGATCTTAAACAAGTTTTCTACTTCTCTGTCTCCACGTTTTTCCTATAAAAAGTATAATAAAGAGTAAAGATCAGTGTTGCCAAAAAGTTTCATGTTAAATATACAGATATTATTTTAAGTAGTTGACAATAGAGGTCTACAATTCATAGCTCATCATACATCTACAGTTCATGCTTCACTAGAAAACTATCATCCATTATGTAAAACTCCGGTTCCTATGTAATAACTGTGTACATATGTAGAACAAATTGACAGAATTATTAAGGGTTAATTTTTATAATAGAAGAGTTGCAAACTAGCATGCTAGGCCATCTTATGTTAAGTGCTCACAGCAGCTCAAGGATATCCACCTCTAAGCCCAAACAGGACTGAAGTCTTATACCAGATTGTACACAGATCCGTCACTACTTCCAAGGACTAAAATGGTCACTTTACTTATAAATGTGCAAAACACATCTTTATTACACTACTATTGCTGCAATAATTATAATGGATAATATTATCTAATAGAAGCTGACAAAAATACTCACTCCATGGATAATAAATAGAAGTACCTAATAATATAATTTATAAGTTATAATAAAAGCACAAACTACAATTAAAAGTAAAATGAATGTGATCATAATAATTTGTTGATTTCCTTAATATGCATAGGGAAATCACTAGTATTATTAGTTATTTACTGGAAGTTCAATTAAATAAAAGGCTTCTGTCAACCTATTATTCTTCCATACACTATTCTTCCATACACTATTCTTCCATACACTATGTCTTCAATTACGTATAATACAATTATATTTAGTATACTGAAAATAAAATATAAGGAACTAAATAAAACCAGCTATTATTAAAGATATATTGCTTACATAGACCGTAATCAATCAACGAAATTAAGCAACATCAGGCGAAGTTGTAAGTTGGATGGATGACTGCTAGTAGCTAAATTTCATGGGCGCTTCCGTGCTTCGGAGGGCACGTAAAGGGCCCGGTTGTTATCATTGGATAGCAGTCATTAAAACTTATCGGAGGCCTTGTGAGCGGTTTGAAAACATTAAACTTGGATTGGTCACTAACCCGTATCTCCACCAACTCGCATCGGAGCAGCGTGGTGGAGTATACTCTAGGCCTTCCCCAGATATGGCAAAAGACCTGGGCCCAGTAGAAGCCCATAAAGAGGGTTGGAGCCAATACTATGTTTAATTGTTTTCTAAATGTTTCTTTTTCCGTACAATATCGATTATTACTATTTTTCTTCCAACTCCAAATTAATATAAAATTTCAATTCAAGCAATGATTTATTATTTTTAATAAAATCATTTATATACAATATCATTGAATTCTAACATAACTTTTAAAGCTATAGTATGATGTGAATTTTTACCATACCTCGAATTCTTTCAGCATAAACTTAATCTCTCCAGAAAGAAACGGCCGATGATCGAACAATCTTGACCAAATTTCCCCAATTTCTAGAAAATGAAGTTTCACTGTGTTAGAAAAAGATATAAATTATAGAAAAATCTTGAAATAATGACTACTCGTATTTTAGTATTATAATAATGTGTATCTACTATTCAAATCCTATTTTTTTCTTAGTTAAAAGTAATTAATATTAACTATATTAAAACCTGTTATAAATTGGGGAAATAAAGAGGAAGAAAAAAATATACCTCGTGACAGTTCCGTCATTATCAATTTTTATTGTACTTATCAAATCATCATCAAATAACAGGGCAACATTGGTAGTCATAGACAGACTTAAAATGAGATATATGAGAACTGCGGTTACACACAGATGATATTCAGAAAAATAGTATTTCATTGTACCATGTATAATGGGAAACCGAGATCAAGTGGGCTTGTAAAAAGTATTAAAAAAATGTTTTGCAAGTCTTATTAACAATGTTTTTATTTCATCATTAAAACAACTACAAATTTATTTATTTTTTGTTTTACTATCTATTTATACTTTGAATAAATTAGAACACATGATTGCGTAGTATTGCTATTTGGAAAAAAGTCTAAAATATCATTCGTTCAATACAATCTAATATTTACAGTCCTCTAGTCAGTCACTCATACTTTCCGGTCGTTCATGCTTTTAGTTTGATCAACTCACTCTTGTCGCTCTCGATCAGTCACTCATATAGTCACTCAGAAATTAATTTAGTTCAGTATGTTCATTCGTGATTGTCCGCCGTTGGAGCGGATGTATTTATCTGCTACGTTGTGCATATGCATATTGTTTTTATTTGCGCAGAAGTGATTGTGGTTTACAATGTATTCGATTTTTAAGTCAATGTTGAATTTTATATATTAAGTGATACGAATGTGAATATTTGGACATTTTAGAGTGTTGCTTTGTGTTCGTGGCCAACATGCCGGGTCTTATAGGTATCGGTGAATTTATTGACGAAACTCGAGAGGATTACAATTCACCCACCACATCGACATTCGTTTCGCGTATGCCACAATGCCGGCAAACTATAAACGCATTGGAGGAGGTAGGTACCTAAGTTGGAGCATTATTGAATATTGAAAAAAAACATCAGACTACGTTTACATTCTAAACAGAACCTTCTAAAGATGACCTATGAGCTTATATCTGGTTAATTAGTTGTAAATTTATTGAGGGTTTAATGAATGGGATGAGTAAATCTATTGAGATATTAATGAATGGGACGAGTAATTAGAAAGCCCTTTTCTTAAGATAATCGTCCTGAAATTCGAAACTTAAGGCTGCAAACCCTTTCTTTGCTCTCGTTTGTTTGGTACACAGATCATTACACCATATCATGATAATAATAGTTGCTGTTTACTGGTTATCCTTCTGAAGAACACCTATCGTATTGATAAAAAATATAAGCTTCGGGAGATATGTAAATTATGTGTACGATTATACATAAAGACGATTGTCGAAATTTTTGTTATTTAGTGTAAAGATTAACCACCTCAAAGTAAGAGCTACAAAAGGGAAGTCAGAGCTACACATAAGGTCCAGAAGACCTATTTATTAGGTGGTTTCGTAAAAGTATTGTTTACAGCTCATTTATTTCAGATCAAATGTAACTCATTTTGATATCATTTTGTGTCGTAGATGTAGAAATAGAACAGGAATCAATTATTGAAAATATGATATGATTCTTCCATGACTCGCAAAAATTCTACACTTGCCATTGCTGATTGTTGGCGGTCATGGAAATTTGTCCCTTCAGTTTTTGTTATCATCGTCGTTTCCCTATTTTACCGGGTACTATTCCACTGTTGGGCTGCTACCATAGTGTATCACGCAGATCATGCACAACGTAATCTTTAGACATTAGAAAACTTTAAGGATAACTCGCGCATATAAGTTTCCTTATGATATTTTCCGTCACCGTTAAAACAAGTGCTCATTATTTTTATTACGCACATGACTTCGATAAATTGGAGTTGGATAAAGTCGACCTTGGCCTTCATACCCTCGACATCTATTTTCACTTGTCTTTAAAATTAGCTGTAGTGCAATTAAGATAGACCGTTAGATGATCAATTATGACAATTATAATACTTAAGAGTACTTATTTATCATTGTATGGTTGAGATTCGACCTTGATAACTTGCAATATATTGTAAGCGCAGTTTATTCGATCATAAATCGTGTACGTTTTTTTTTTTATCTTTTGAATGAGTTTCTATTTAAATTATATTTATACTAATAATATTGGATGCGGTTAGCCGCAATTTACCTACTACGTGACAAACATAGAACCCTTTGGTTGTCAACAAAATTTAACACGTCCCAACACTGATCTAACCCTGATTTAGACGACGATCTAAGTGATGGAATAATCATAACTAATATATCCACAGAGGAGGACTTTTGGTGAAGGGATCTTAGTATCTTAGATGGAATGTGGAAAAGGTCTGGTAGTGTTCCACATTCCACCCGAAACATCTTTCTGCAGCGTAGTCCTAAATCGAGGCCTGTATGTCTACATTTTGGGAATTGTGACTGGCTTCGAATTATGTATTTTTGTCGAAATATCATGCCAAACCTGCTTGGAGTCAACGAAACAACTACTTCAGAAAAAATACTGCTAGGTAATAATATAATAGCCGACAATTCTGTAACATAGCAAGTTCAAAATACATCGTTACATAAAGTTACACGAAACTTTCAGTAAAAGACGATCCGTTTTAATAGATGGTAGAACTATAACTCGGCCAGGGAAGTACCACCGCCGTCCTCACAATCCGCTGTGAAACAATTCTTGTTTCGGTTGCAGAGGTGTGGTTGTCGGGTATACTTAGCGAGGCGACCATTTTAATCCTCGGGAGTCGTCCGCGTCCACATGCGACCTCAAATAGGACTTTCCAAATGAGACTTCAGTCCTAGGTTAAATGTGGGTGTCCATGGGCTGTAGGTTGCCCACGCGCTTGTTTGCTGCTCAGGCAAATATAAAAAAAACACTTAAAACTTCACATAGTAAGTATCCATTTCAATATTTGAAACTTGCACGTATTTATATATGGATCGTTGCCTTCCTTTAATCTCTATCGCGATAAACTTCTAACCTGGCGCTAAGAGTTACTATACAAGGAAACATATAGAAACATCTAAATCTAGAACAGGAATCCATATTGATCATTGCGATGTCTGCCTGGCCGGGAAGCGAACCCGGAACTTGGCTTGTTAGACCGCTATGGTGACCGCTGAGCAAGGAGAGTCGCCTGGAGTGAAGTATTGTCCCTAGATTCCCTTCCAATATTTCAATAATCTTTATGGAAAATAATTCTTTTTTAAAGGTGAAACTACTGTTGTAGCAATTTCGTCACTACGTAGTGTTCTGCGTGTGCTGTAGAACATAGTTGTGGTTCCGAATCCTCATTTGAAGTGTGATAAGGCAGTCTTACTTAAATGAGGCGTTACATCATCAGGCGTTATATCATACTTAAAGCACTCGTGATCGGCTTCTGATAGGATTCCTTTTCTGTCTGGAGTGGCTTACTTGTGTGCTTCGGCGGTTGTGACATCTTAATATCAGGTAGGGTCATAAAAAAGATTGGCGCAACAAGGACTTTTCTGGTTCCTTTTACCAATAAAAATCGAAGGTTCTGATGTATATCATTTAAATGGGCTTTCGTTCAGCATACCTTCAGTCTCAGGAAGTGGTGGTAAAGTAATTAACGCCTACTAATATACTGGGTAATGTCCATATACCCAGGTGAATACCTGTAGCTGCTGTGACAGCATGTTCTTTTGCTGCTTCTATTTTTCTATGTTTGACCAGTTCTTTGGCGGAGTGATCATACTGGTCCGCCACGCTGAGGATTGCAATTACGAACCATGGCCAGGCATACATCTAAATGATTAATAGAGATTTCTGTTCTGGGTCTGGGTGTTTCTGTACTCGTCTGTATGTGTGTACTCCATACCCACGATGCAGAGAATTCGAATGTGTATGTGTGAGCGCAGAAAGCATTTATTTATTTCATAAACATCAACAATTATAGTGGAGTTAATCGTAGCATAGATTTGTCATAGATCAAATAAAGAACAGTAACGATCAGAGGAGCTGGGGTTAATTAATTTGGAAGTCGTTCACCGAAACGGTCGAGTTCCGACCCTTACCCCACGGTCAACGGCCCGCTTCCGCACATACTCGTAAGATAAGGCATGGTTTCACGTTATTATCAATAACCCGAAGGACCTAAGGATCATAAAATCTTTTGTATTTTTTACAACGGCAGTGTTAAACTCTCCTGTGGTCTGGCTTGAAAGGAGTGGCGGGGGAGAGACATATCGATAATACATGCGATATGCAATCGATAGGTGGTAGAACTAAAATTTGTCCGGGGAAGTACGCCGCCCTCATAATTCGCCGTGAAGCAGTTTTTGTGTTTCGGTGGAGAGGTGCGGTTGCCGGGTACACTTACGACTGTATCAGTCCTCAGGAGTAGTACGTCTATGTACCACTTCAGCTAGAACTTCAGTTTTGTTTGAGGTTAGATGTGGGTATTCACGGGCTGCATTGACTTAACATCAGATTCTAACCTAAAAATCTCCATATACCTAGAAAGATAGTGCAGATATCCTCATAACGATAAAAAGAAGCAGTTTAGTGCGGAACGTGTCGGATTTGTCTTGCAGGTTGCACAAAAAAATAAAAGTTCAGAATCCTGACCGAGGCGTTGTGATGACTCACCATTACGTACACACAATGACAACACCACTAACAACACTAATAACAAAGGTTCATAGAATGCAAGATAATTTAATGTAGACCCATTTTGTATGCAATCGGTTCATATGATGCGAGATAGTTTGATTTAGAAGAAAAAAGCGAAAATAGGAAACATGAAACAATTTAACGAATAAAAAATGTCGTGACATCACGTGATGTATTCTTTTGTATCGTATAGAAAATTTACAAAATTCCGTGAATATGAACAGGAAAAGTTACACTCTACCTTCACTCTACAAACTGAGTGAAGAGCGTTGTGTCTGTCCCATTTAAATGCATACAAAAATTATACCGGCGTGGGGATGTCGTACTCGTCTTTGTACTCCTCGAATTCGGCCTGTGGTATTATTTTATGTATCTATTTAATGTATATAAAATTTGGGCCGCGGTCACCAAGCAATCCGTGAATGGTGGAGAACTTTATTTAAATGGTGAACAAATTGCTAGCACTGTAGAAGGCTTACGGTGGCGGCATTGCGTTGGGACAAAAAGTTGTACACAGTGTGATTATGACTCATCTGTCGTGTCGTAAAGGAGAATGCATTCTCGCTAATGTTATTTTAAAGTTAAATTTATTCCAGCTGTCTTCCACTTTGTGTGGACGTTTAGATTTTTGTGGATAGGTAAAGATAAAAAAATATCACGCGGTGAACTAACTTTGAATGAAAAGTGTTATACTTTGTGATACCTATCAACGTCATCAGAGCTTAGAAATCATCTAAGATGTCGCACAAAAAATTTGTTGATAATATATGTAAAAAAGTAATAATATATCATATAATTAATGTAAAGCTTGTTATACCTCTATAAAAAGTGGTGGCTATATTTCTATCAAATATACGGCGAAATTTATTTAGCATTTCCAAGCTGAGTCCAGACAGAATATTATTGTAAAAAAAAGCTTCGAATATTTACGCGTGTGCAATATTAATTTTATCGGTAGCAAAAATAACTTTGTATTTATAACATTTTGAACAAGGTTACTACTAAATGTTATTACTGCGGTAGATAAAGTCAAAATAGTTTGTGTTAAACGTTTAGATTACAGAAATAAGCATACATATAATATCCGAGATAGTCTTTTGACAAACAGACATTTTATTTCTTCTTTAGCGTTGCAAGTGGCGACGCCACAGGTACATAATTAATATCAGCATGCAACCGAAAATATTCCATATTTGAAAAATCCTACACATTTTACATAACTGAAAACGTTAACCTGTATATTTTTTAGCATATTTTATAATGTGTCTCATTTTTTTAATGCATTCTACACTAATGACCCTACACTGGGAATCCGTATCGTGGGTGGCATGGATACTTACAAAGAGGACACAAACACCCAAACCCAGAAAATAAATCTAAATTCGTAATTTAGATGTCTGCTTGGGCGGGAATTGCACCCGGCCCCCTCTACGTGTTAGACGGTATGGGGCCGCCTGTGCCACGTGGATCGTCATGGCGTATTCACACAATGGTGTATTGGAATCGTAAAAGAAGTTGCCAAACATACTAATATAATTATTAATAATTGTTTGTCTGTCACCGTCATTGGATAAGTTTGTAGTAGTCATTGCGGATGGGTGACCGCTAGTGGCTAAGTTTCATGCGCGCTGCCGTCCTGCGAAGGGCACGTAAAGCTGTCAGGCTCGGTTGTTATCATTGGATAGCAGTCGTTAAACCTTGTCGGACGCCTTGAGAGCTGTTTGAAAACACTCGACACGGATTGGCCACTAACCTCATACCCACC
>DWKL01001570.1:0-14368 GCA_018249415.1 Phareas burnsi | reverse complement strand
ATGCGTCATTACTCCTGAGGACTATGATGGTCGCCTCGCTATATGTCTATCTGGCAACCACACCTCTCCAACCGAAACAATCGCTTCACGGCGGATTATGAGAGCCGCGGTAGTACTTCCCGCATGAACTGTAGTTCTACCATTTACTACGCGCGTATTCAATTTATTACATGTATATAAAGATCGAGGGTGATTGAGGGACAATTGCATTCCGTATTGTGTACTTCTTGTGATGTCTTTTGCTTAACGAGGGCAACTGCCTTCTGACTACGTATTTTATGGATAGACCCCGCGAGACTAGAATCACTACACCATGTTGATGCCGTATTTCTCTGGCGCGAAGTAGCTGTTCCCGGAGTTAGAAAAGTTCGTGATCTGCGACGCTTGCAGCATGCTCAAGTGGGGGGAGTTTTGGGACTGATTCTCGGGGGATTCGGGGCCTGACGACAGGATGTTGTGGTGGGAGGGCCACGCCGCTGGGGGCGAGGGGTTCCCGAAAGACACTTGGTTGTACAGCTGGTTCCCGTTCGCCGTCAAATTGTGGGTGTGGTGGCTCCCGTGGGATTGGTTCACGGACGACCCGTTAAAGTACTCCATCTGGAAAGAATTGGGAGAATTAGATTTTGAGTTTTCGTCGAATCGTGTCTCCTGATGTTGAGTATTTTTTTATGTTTGAAGAGTAGCAAAGGAGCGTGCAGGTCACTTGATTTTAAGTGGTCCTACCTGAAGTCATAAAGAGATGCGTTGATGATCCCGAGGACTAAGGTGGTGGCGTCGCTGTAAGTGTACCCGAAAACCATACATTTCCAACCGAGACACAAGAACTGCTTCACGGCGGATTGTGAGGTCGTTGGTTCCTTACCAGAGGAACTATAGTTGTACAACCTATCAAATTATATTATAATTATTTAACAATATATTTTTCTATATACTTGAAGAGAAACAAACGAGCGTGCAGACCACCTGATGTTAAGTGGTCCCTGCAGCCCATGAACACCCACATCTAACCTTGAACAAAACCGAAGCACTATCTAAGGTCGTACGTAGATGCGTCACTACTCCTGGGGACTAAGACGGTCGCCTCGCAGTAAGTGTGCCCGACAACCGCACCTCTCCAACCAAAACAAAAACTGCTCCACGGCGGCTTATGAGGGATTATTATAACTTGACTAGATACCGCACAGCCGTGACCACAGGTGCTGCGTTACTCTATGCATTACCACACACTTCGCACCTGTAATCAGCTCATGAGTAGATAGATACAAGTAGCAACATTGCCGTGATTACATGCAAGTTTTATCCCTGTTTATATTATAAACGCGAAAGTAGCTCCGTCTTTTTATTGTAAAAAGACATAGTCCATGTTCTTCCTCAGGATGCAAGCTATGTCTTTGCAAAATTTCATAGAAATTAGTCCAGCGAGTAAGGCGTGAATAGGTAACAAACAGGTCTACTTTCGTTGTACCATTCGTATGGGTGGACACACAAAAGAAATAATGCTAAATTAGTAAATCTGATAAGTTAGTTACCTGACTAGGATAGTACGGCGAGTTGTACGCGCTCTGCCCGTATCCCTGATGATGGTGCGAGCTGGAGTAACTCCTGATGTAATCCGAGCTACCAGGCCAGTGGAAGCTGTTGTAACTGTCCGGGTGGTACACATTCCCTGGTCCGTTCAAGCTTTGCGGAGTGATTGGGGGGGATGGCGTCGTCATAATCGAGGAGTTGGACCCTAATGGCGTCAGGTTCCCCGTCAGCCGCGAGCTGTACTGGTCCTTAACCAGGTTACTGCCAAACGACTTTTCCGAATAGTCGACCTTGCTCGAGTAGTCTAACCTTTTCGGACTACTGTACAGCTCCTGTTTGGGCGTCACGCCGTAGCTGTGCACATTCGAAATGGCGTCTGATGGCGAGGATTCCTTGCCGCTGAGCCTTAGCGCGTCGTTTGAGTAATGGTGCGTGATGGAAGTTAGACTCTTGTTCAGTGGCGAGGAATCGTAATTTGGGACTGATTCTTTCTTGCAAATGACGTTGATGGGGGGGCTCACAGACGTCGTTGGGGTTATCGGGAGGTTGGGGGACGAGGTGGTGATGCTCGAGGTGTTTTGAGTGGTGGATAGGCTGGAGTTGGTAGAGGTTAAGGACTTGGATGTGGTTATTTTTGAGGAGGAGGAACTCTTGATGCTGTTGCTCGTGGATATTGTTTTAGAGGAAGAGGAGGACTTGCTGGATATCTGGGTATTCGTTTGCTGCTGTAGCTGCTGCCGGCATTTCGCTCGACGGTTCTTGAACCAGACCTGTGGACAAGACGGCAATTTTAGAACTTAAACTTTGATTCTACACCCGCCATTTATATGTTTGTACAGTCGAAGTTTAGATGGAGTTAAACTTATGGGCGGTTTAAATGCCACATTTTAGGCCGCCCCTAGTTGTGGGCAGTACCTCAGTCAGGTTATGACTTTGTAACAGTCACAGTGTGTTATAATGGCAGATGTTTGTAAATCTTGTACGCATAGTACACGCTACTCCATGACTATTGATAGTCACACTACGATTAATCTTGTTTACTTAGTTGTAACGCCCACTATTTGAAGTTCGGCTTATTCCTGCTTACCATATTAGGACCAATAACGGTATTTTGTATGTCTGTATCATTGTGTTGTAGTTACTACATTGCTGCTGTCCTTAAGCCATAATACTGTTACATAATAAAGCCACATTACGAGTTATGGCCAAAAGAGAAGGTATTTTTTTTACTAGACGTCATACATAAGAGTTTAGGGTATTAAAATAGATTTAATAGAACATTTTCCAATAGGGAAACTTTCAATTCCTATTTTATTGACATGAAAAAATTTTTCAAAGACATGTCCGACAAGCTTATCCTCGCCTCAGGTGATCGGAGGGCTGGCAACTACTTCGCCCAAAAAATTAGCCGTCCTATACAGCAAGAAAACGCTGCCAGCGTTCTGGGCACTATGCCACAGGCTGGAGTGTTGGATGGAATATTTAAATTGTAAGTTTTTATGAAGTTATAAATTAGTATTCCGATGTAAATTACTTTTCCAAGAATGATATTTGAATTAATTTTACTGATTACGCAATCCTCAAAATGTCGAAATCGGCTAGAAGTTGGATAACGTAATCTTAGCTTAAATTTGCAGAATAATCTTCTATTACATTCAAATACAACGACACAAAGTACGACACAAAATGGCCAAAAAACATAGACAATAAGAAAATATAAAATGAAAATTGTCAAATAATCATATATGAGTAAATTTCGTTCATATATTTAATACTTGACAGTTGCTAGTTTCAATTTTTACTGAAATGTCTCTGATTTTGAAATTACTACTGTCAATTTGGGCTCTGAAATTGCAAACGTTCTATCGGGAGTATTATTCTTTTCTATTTCTAAAAAAAAATACTTAAGAAAAGTTTAGTATTTTCCTATCACGGTTAGATATATTGGTTGAACGTGCATACGCCTTTGCCATAAAAAGGGCGTTTTGTCTATGGATACAAAATCGCGGACAAATCAAAAATCCATTCCAAATACAAATGTGAATGAGCGAAACGTGGTCATATCGCATCACCCGAACCCGTGATATTCTCGACGCGCGCCGGATTACCGCCCTCCGATGCAAGGCCCCATTGTGCCATGAATAAATGAGTTAATAAGTTTCATGAAAAGAGCAAGGCGATCAATGAACGAGTGAGTGGATGCCGCAACGCAACAGTAACAGATGCGGGATCCGCCATTTTGTGGCGACCGAACGGTGGCGTCGAGCGTGTAATTGTTTCTTGAATTATTATTTTTTTGGCAGCCCGATTAACAATTTGATTCGCAGTTTTAGTAACTCGTGTGTTGGATTTAATATTTGCATAATTTATGTGATTTTGATTTATTATTTTTGTTAAAGTAACTATTATTATTACTTTGTATTTTAATTACATTTTCTAAAAACTTATATTTAAAATTAAATAGAAGGAAAATAAAAATTAAAGAAAACTTAATAAATTAAATTATATACCGACATTAATAATAATAACGATGGGAAAGTAATTGCATTTCTTCATTTTAATATTCAGAATTTAAACTTTCTTCTACTGCCCACTTAAATATAAATAAAAGTAATTAATGAACCAATACTAACAGTTAATTTAAGAGAATATGATTTAAAATTTATTATTAATTTATATAACAATGTGATTTAATTGAAAAGAATATAACATTTAATTCCAAAGAAGTAAAACTTAAACATGAATCTAACTTGTTTACCTATTATTAATAAGGAAAACCCTTTTCTTTATGCGAGGTTCAGCGGTAACCGTATCGGTGTTACATGCAGACGGTTGCAGGATTAATTCCGACGAGGCAGACAACTAAAGGATAACTTATGCCATAGTCCACCGCGCTGGCCAAGTGGATTGGTAAACTTCATACACATCCGAGCACTTCACGGACAACTCACAAACGTGCAGATTTATAAATCATCAAGAAACATCACAATACAGAATGGATCATATTAAATGAAGTAATTTTTGTATTTGTACAATTAATTATTTAAATGCAAGAGTCAAAATATAACACTCGCTAAATTAAAGGTTTGATTGATGTTAATCCTTATTTAATTGCGTTATTAAATCAGTACCTTCAGTATTTCAACGGTTACCTAAACACGGAGGTAGGATTTTAAAACAATTTTAACGAAAATTAATTTCGTACGTTGAATGATCATAAAATTATAGAATAAAATTACATAATAAAACAGAGTAAAAATAATATTAAATACTGACGTAATAAACAACCTTTCATTTCGCCTTAACTATTTAAATAATGTGAAATTTATATAAACGTCAATTGTTGTTACAATTCATAAACATTGACCTACTTCTGTCCCTCTGCTGGGCACGGGGCTCCTCTCGGAACGGGAAGGTTAAGCTGCATCACGCAAGGGTGCATTACGCTGCGGATCGGTAGACTTCACATGCGTTTCAGACCCTAACGGAGTACCTACTTGTAATGTGTCTTCTTTAATATGTTTTCCTTCGTGTTACAAAGAAATTAAAGATTTACTGGCAGATAAATTGCAGCACAAAAGCAATAAAAATGTAAAATAAAGAAAAATAATAAACGCAAAACATTTTCCGCAGAAATAAAAATATAAAAATTTTAATTTTCGAATTGCAACGAATATATTATAATTAGAACTTTCGAGACCGTTTTGTTTTTAAAAGTGACGCTAAAAATACAAACGTAATCCAGGACATACTGCCATTATAACCCTCGTCTAACGCGAAACTACAACCGCGTTATCCGGTTTGCCATCTTGGTAATTATTTAGTCTGTGCTCCGATGCTATCGCGGGCATAATTGGATTGTTGTGATTGTTACGGCAGATAAAGTGTTGTTTTTGTTCTGCTAATTCGATTTTTTTTCTCAAGTAGCCATTATGTAGACTCCTTTGAAAAGGAAATATATGTAGCGTACATAATAATCTATTCACACCCATAAGTAAATTTGCATTTTACGGACGCATTTTTTATTTTTGACTCCATACTTGACTAGATGGCCGATTGTGGGCGAAATTGCCGCCAACCGTGGCTATTTTCGTCTCACTTCACACTGATGGATACCACAGATTAAATATAATATGGTTTATATTTCAATGTCTTTAATCAAAAGGTACCTGATATAAAAAACAAAACCGTGTGTGGGTACTTATATACGTACTAGTTATGCGAAAGTTATATTTCTATGGCGTTAATTACAAATTATTTTTTTACACGTTGAAATAAATTTGAACTGAGGTCAACAATAGACGACATCAAATACTACGAATAATAACTTAATATATATTACATTTTAAATAAACAACATTTTAATTTAATAAAATAAAACAGCATTAGTACGTAAGTATACGTTATTTCCGAACTACTTAGATAACCTTAGACCGTGAAGAAAATAATAATCTGGTTTTATAGCGCTCCATAATAAGTATACTTTCGAAAACTTAAACTGCACAACATTTCCCATTGTAAAATTTCCCATTGTAAATTAAAAATGGCGAAAGTCAGCATTAAATGCAATCGAGACAGTGTGCTATGGTTTGTGTGCGTCAGGCCAAAGCGATTCTGGCGTCTTTCTGTAAACACCGGCATAGGGTCGTACGGTATCTAGTCAAAATACAATCAAAGATTTTTTAAAGAAGATAGCAAATGAAAAACCCATCTGATATTAAGTGCTATTATCATACACTGATTTATGTACGTTTAAAGGCGTTCGATAGTAGTCATAGAACGTTTCAAATAAAAAATTAGTGCGTCCACTTATAGCTGAAATAATAAAGAATCACGTCAACGCGGTACTATCCCACAGCTGGGCATAAATCTTCCCTCGAAATGAGACAAAGTTAATAATACAATATATCAATTCTAATAAGCACATAACTTCGAAAAATCGGAGGTGCGTGCGGGATTTGAACCCTGGAACCCCCGCGTAAGAGGCCGGAATCTTAAGCACTAGAAGAACAGTAAACGAGCTTGCAGTCATCTGATGTTAAGTGGTCAATGCCGCGCATTGACATCCACGTCTAACTTCATACATAACTGAATCTAAGGTTACTTCTCCTGATAACTGAGATGGTGGCCTCGCTGGTAAGGCCTCGATTGTGCCCGACAATTAAAAGGACGGGTGGCCTAAGTAGCCCTATAATTCGAAAACCATTATCTTAAACCATTCAATCCAGGACGATAGATAAGATACATTACCATCAGTGTAGCATATAATAAGCATATAATTAAATGTAATTATGTTCCGTCTAACTTTTAGTAATGAAAGCTCTTATGTAACCATAATTTAATTAACTATCGACAAATTGACTTAAGATAAAAGTGCATATTAAAACTAATTATCATAATCTTTGTGAGTAAATACGAAAAAGCAACTCTATCAACATCAACGCAATAGTAAATCCGGCTAAATATTAAATTTCAATTAACTACAGATACGAGTAAATTATAATCCCAAGTCTTAGATACGGTGCCACCCACCGAGGAGAAAAAATTAGACCTCTCCCTCCGGCATTTCTCGGGTGACTGAGTTCAGATTGATTCAAACATTCAATTTATACAAACACGAGTTGAGCATTAGCGTGCAATGGAATTATGTTCTAAATTTCAAATTCGAAAATCGAATTCTGATCCGCTTTGTTTGACGGCCAGTAGCAGTAATAAATGGAGCGTTTTTTTTTTGTAATTCGATTTTATTCAAACTGATTTCGTTTATGTAACTGAAGTTGGACTTTTTCGTTGTTTCTATAAACATTAGAGCCATTTGGAATAATTGAAAGATGGCGTAATTGAATGCGAATTATTTTTCATGTGACGTGTATTTGAATCGATTTAATGATAATTTTAATGATAGAATAGTAGTTTTAATAGTTTTAAAGGTGGTAGAATATATTTCGTCCGGGGAAGTACAACCGCCGCCCTCATAATCCGCCGCGAAGCAATTCTTGTGTTTCGGTTGGAAGTGGAGGTTGCCGGGTACACCTACAGTGAGGCGACCATCTTAATCCCCAAAAGTAGTGACGCGTCCGAGTTCGATGCTCGCTCAGGCAGATATATACATTTTGACTTATGTTCTGGGTCACAGTGTTTGCGTACTTTGCATGGGTCCATGGCATCTACCACAAGGAATTCTAGTGTCCTTCACACTATAAGTGTAGAAAGCGTTATTTTTTATTACGACCCGCTGCGGGGCTAGTCTCTCCTTACAACTGGAGACCGCCTGGTGCATACTCCACCACACGGCTCCAATGGGAATTGGTGGCCAACTCATGTCGGATGTTTTCAAACCGCTCACAAGTCACCGATAAGATTTAACGACTGCTATCCACTAACAATAACCGAGACCAACAGCTTAACGTGCCCTCCGAAGTACGGAAGCACGCATGAGAGGAAGCCACAAATTCAACCATCAAACTCCAGTTCGCGCCCGACGTTGCTGAACCTTGTAGATCGGTTACGATCTATACATCTGCGGGGTTATATACACTTCGCGTGAATTGAATGGATTCGCAATTAGTTGTCTAGTTGTCAGATAACCAACTCCTGTTTGGAGGTAAAAGAAAGATCAGTTCAATCAGGAAAGGAAGGTATACTTACTTGTACTCTAGATTCGGGCAGGTTGATCTTTAGCGCGACCTCTTCCCGCATGAAGATGTCCGGGTACCTGGTCTTCCCGAACAGAGCTTCTAGGACGTCCAGCTGCGCCCGGGTAAAGGTGGTCCGCTCGCGCCTCTGCTTCCGGGGGTTCACTCCTGGGGACAAGGGAATTTATAAATTGACGGTGACGGTTGAAGGTAAATGGTAGGTGGGTCGTGGGGGAAGATACCATTGTTACCGACATAATCCTGTACAACAATTATTGTTTCGGTTGGAGAGGTGTGGTTGCCGGGCACACTTACAGCGAGCCGACCATCTTAGTCCTCAAGAGTAGTGACGCATCTACATAAACCACAGGGATAACTCGTTTTGATTGAGGTTAGATGCGGATGTCTGTGGGTTGCAGTGACTACTTAACATCACGTGGTCTGTACGCTCGTTTGCTACTCTTCAAACAATAAATTGGTAGGACATATGGTAGGTAATGGTAGAATGTTTCGTGCGGGGAGGAACCATCGTTACCATCATAGTCCGTCGTAAAGCACTTGTGTTTCTGGTACATTTTCAAGTGAAGTGACAATTCTTGTTCTGTTTGGACCCATGGACATTTAGGGTAGATGTATGGGTTGCAGTGACCATGGGTTGCAGTGACCACTTAATTTTAGGTGGCCTGCATGCTACCTTGACTTTACAAGAGAAAAAAGTGTTTTGCGATTACATTAATGATATTTGGATACGCTTAACAGTGTTTGAAAACAATTTATCGAAACTAAACCATATATAAAAAGCCAGTTATAAATCATAAATCAGAATATTGATTTAATAGATCGATTTGCAAATCCAAAAACATATCAAACGTTTCAACATCGCGTTACGAAATTATATTATTTGCTTCGTATACTGGCGTGTGAATTCATTCTCGTGCCTCGAAAATCAATACGTGTAAAATATGGGCCAAGTTCTTTTCGAAGAGGTTACAATACATGATATCAAAATAGCTTAAATCTTTAACTCTTTATTTAAATCAACTATCTACATATATACAATATACCATTGTGTTTCATATGCGACTGCATGGATACAGCCGTAAGAAAAATTCCTCTTTTCCTTACGGCTGTATCCATGCAGAAAATTTTATATTGAAGATATTTTTTTTAACATTGAATTTGATTCTTATATAAATAAATCATCTGATAACATAAACAATTTTCGTTTATTAGATGTTGATGATAGAATTATTAATCCAATAAATAATCAACGTTATCATAGACTACCTAAATAAATTCGGTACGTCATTAGTGGCTTGGATTTTTATTACATGCCAACAGGAAATATCTAAATTGGTATGTACATCTAAAGTGCATTAAACTAGACTGTATTGTATAGTCGATCTTATTAAATCTCTGAATGTACGTACAAGATTTTCATGGCACTGGATGCCTTTATATCTTTCGTCTATTTTTCTCTTTTAAGATATTTAACAAATTTATTCGACCATTCATCTCACTTATCCTTATAGAAAAAATATAAATTCAATTTTTAAATATATAAATACCATAAATAACCCTAACGAGAATCAGCTTGCGAACTTATCAATATTTATCCCTACCTTATCAAGCTTTATTTATGCCCTAATTTTGTCATTAAGTAATGTATGCTCATATGCCAAAATCAAAGAATAGTCGTTAACTGTCATAAATACTTACTGCTTTCTTTATATTTTTACCTATATTACTATTTAACCGGTCTATGGCGGATAAGACCAGACATTTGTATACGCTGTCAACTTATGTTCTAAAATAAAATGATTTTGCGAAATACTAATCCTAAATCTACGTTGACAGGTGTGTAACAACAGAAACTAACTTGCCTTTCGCACTGCCGTGCCCCCACGACTATCGCAACCTGTTTTGATATAAAAACGTCATTAGATATTCCATAACTTAGTCATCAAAAATTGATTACAAGAATCCATTTCGTAATATCATTTCAATTCAACGTCTCAAGTTGACACACTTGATTGAAGTTTTTATGGTAATGAGCTGGCAAATGTGAACCCGGTACCCACTCCGTTCACCTGGTGTTAAGTGGTCAATTTATCTTTTGGACATAGTTATGAATGCTATTAGTTTTTAGGGTCCCGTAGCCTAAGGGCATAATTTCGTCCTGTTCATGTCAAAGCTGTTTCGCTCGGAAACTATTGGCGCTATATAATTGAAATGATGAGCTCTCGCGCTGACGGTCCAGGGTTCGAATCCCGCATGCATCTTGAATTTTTTAAGTAATGTGCGCGTTAGAAATGATTTGTCGCTCGCTTTAACGGTGAAGGAAAGCTTCGTGAAGAAACCTACAAATCTGAAAGTTGTTTTATAAGTTCTCGATGATATGTGAAGTCTACCAATACATCGATAGCGTGGTGGACTATGGCCTAACCGTTCTCATTTGGGAGGAGACCCGTGCCCAACAGTGGGACATCAATGGGTTGATAATGATAACGATGAACAACAGACTTGTTTCGTGCCATTAAAGTGAACATTTTGGGCATAAATATTTTATTGCGCTTTTTATTGACGTCATTTTTAATCGTGGTTTTTCATTCCGATTACGGAACCCTGCACTAAGTGGATCACGCGCTTGACTGCTTTTTTATTATTATCAACCTTTTAACTAAACAATATGCGAAATAGAGTCGAAGTGTCCGTGATTTCGTACAAACTTTAAATTTCTGAACTTGTGTGCTTATTTGCATGATATCGAACCGTAAAACAGTTTTTAACGTTTTGTCAGTCTGTAGTGCTTCCTATTTGTACCGTTTTTTGTGTATTTTGTTATGTAAGAAGAGTAGCAACTGAGCGTGTAGGTCACCTTATGTTACGTGTTCACTGCAGCCCATCGACACTGACATTAACACAAACAGGACTGAAGTCTTATCTGAGGTTGTACGTAGATGCGTTGTTACTCCCCAGGACTAAGATGGTCGCCTCGGTCGGTCGGTCGGTAAGTGTACCTGGAAACCGCACCTCTCCAACCGAAACACAAGAATAGCTTTATGGGGGGTTATGAGACGGGGTACTTCCCCGGACGAGACGTAAACACGTCTTGATATATGTGCGAACTTCAAAATTTTTGAGTTATGTAGAAGTGGTTCAAAACGGAATCGCCAGACTCAGTTACATTGACACACATACACACACACACATACATACATACCCACATACAGGTTAAGCTAATAGAAGCGTGTTAAATAAAAGACAAACCCGCTGGGTTTTTTGCTGGGTCTTCTAAGTTGAGATCGCGTTCCGATCCGGAAGTAGATTTATGATAAAATATTGTAATTGACAATTTGTATCTAAGTGCCTCCGTAGGCTTGTAATTTAATTTCGTAAGAAGTAGGTTTAATAGGTAGTAGAACAATGGTTCGCCTGGGGAAGTACCACCGCCGCCCTCATAATCCGCCGTAAAGCAATTGTTGTGTTCCGCGTTGGAGAGGTGCGGTTGCCAGGCACACATATAGCGAGGCGACCATTATAGTCCTCAGGAGTAGTGACCCATCCATATACAACCTTAAACGGAACTTGTTTGTGGTTGGATGTGGGTGTCAATGGGCTGTGGTGACCACTTAACATCAGGTGGCCTGCATGCTCGTTTGCTACTTTACAAGCATAAAAAAAGTAACTCAGGGTATCATCCTTATATAAGATAAAGAGAAGAAAAATAATACAAAATAATTACTAATTGTAACGGTCAAAGGAAAAGGTAGATACAGAAACGGTGGTATACTGACATCAGAGAGGTCGCTGAAGCCACATGGAATAGAGTGGCCTGAGAGAAGCCGGAGTGAAATAGATTGGAAGAGGCCTTTGCCGATTGGCAAACGGACTCAAATATGAGATCAGAGTATTTAATTTAAATTGTATTTATCCAAGTAAATATATTAATTAAACAGTAATATGACAATTATTTTTAATCTAACATTGTGAAATAAGAGCCAGGATTAATTATTAAATTATTTTCTATTAATACGTAGCAAGTACAGTAGCAAGCACGCGAGCCACGTGATGTTAAATCGTCACTGCACCCCATGGACAAATGTGTAACCTCAAACAAAACTGAAGTTCTATCTGAGATCGTACGTAGACCACTACTCTTGAGTACTAACATGGTCGCCTCGTTGTAAGTGTGCCCACAAACGCACATCTCCAACCGCAACAAATAAATTGCTTTAGGGCGGAATTTGGCGGCGGTGGTACTTCCCCGAACTATACTACCACCTCTCAAGTACTATAGAATAAATATCTTATAATAATCAATTGTACATTTTCGTATGCTATTATAGGCGAACATAAGACCTATATTTAAACATTGTACTATTTCCCATGAGTTATATTTCCCATGAATCTCCCATCCCTAAACTAAGTTCAGTGAGGAAATTAATAAAATAAAATAAAATAAATGAATAAATATGAATAAAAAGCTTTATCATAACTCCGGCTACATATCACCTTGGTTAAGTGCGAGTCGGATTCGTGGACTGAGGGTTCCGTATCATTAAAAATGTGTTATTTTTTTATGTGCAAACGAGCGTACATGTCATCTTTTCTGAACTCATGTTCCTTTTTATGCGATATCGAACTATAAAATAGTTTTAAGTTTTGTCTGTGCGTGCTTTTTATTTATTTTTTATGTTAGAAATGTGGCTAACAGCAGTAGTGAGCAGACCACCTTACATTACGTTACGAAACGTTATACTGGTGCGTTCACATGAGATCCCGAAACTTTTACGCGCACCGGGTGTCTGCCCAGTGAATTTAGTGCGTAGACGTCCCACATAACCCGATGTATCTCGCAAGAGATCGGGTATTTTTAGAAGATTTCCCTCCCCTTAATAGAAAGTTCACTTTACGTTAGTGATCACTGCTCATGTTCTCGTTACCCTATTTTTGTTTATTTTTATCATTCTACCCTCATCTAACGTCAAACAGAACCGAAGTTTTATCTGAGTTCGTACAGATGTCGCACATTTGACCAATATGGTCACCCCGTTTATAAGTGTATCCGACCCACAACCACACCTCTCCGAACCAAAACGGATTGGCAACGTCGACTAAGTAATTTTCTTTTGTACGGAACCCTAAAAAATAGCTGTCAAGCACCGCAAGGTGGTCTTATCGCAACTTTAACCCTATCGTATTTAAACTGAAGCGATTTCTGACACACGACCTTCAGGTGGCAAACAATTTTCGACCGTAAAATAGGTGGTAGAACTATAGTTCGTCCGGGGAAGTACCACCGCAGCCATCATAATCCGCCGTGAAGCAATTTGTATTTTTCAGTTGGATGTGTGGTTATTAGGTACATTTACAATGAGGTGATCATCTTTGTCCTCAAGTGCTGTGACGCATCTACTTGTGGTAACTGCAGCCCATCAATATCCACATCTAACTTCAAACAAGACTTCCGTCTTGGCTTCAGCCATATAAAAGGTCGTACGTAGATGCGCCAAAACTTCCAAGGACTAAAATCGCCTTACTTATAAGTGTTCCCGACAACTACACTATAAATACATATAGTATAAATTTCTACGTTAATTTGTCGGTTTTCAAAATATGTCACTTCAGTTAACCATATCACGATGCCAGTATAAATAAATTGCGTTTTCTACAACCATAGCCCCGTTAGGATTCTGTTTGGTGGGTGTCTTAGACACATACAAAGACGAGTACACAAACACCCAGGCCCAAAACAGAACTAAATTTATCACACAGATATCTCTTTATCCGTATCGAACCCGGAACCCTCTGTATGTCAGACCGGTATGATTGCCACTGTGCCACGCGGCTCAAAACATAAAAGTTACCTAGAAGGCCATTAGTATTGTCTACAATTATCAGTTACTTAGCATTGTTCTAATCGCACCGTTAGGGTACACCCACACGTATTCCGGAACCGGATTGTTCGGGTAAAAAAAGGTTAATTTACACGACGTAGCTCAAGCGACAATGTTCTATCTCTAGTTGATGCCAGCGACTACGTTCGCGAGATTATGATCCATTGGCCACACGGCCCGCTCGGATCCGAGTGTCCGGTGTCATTGTGCATACTTTTTGCCTAAACTTTGCATGTTAATTTCTCAAAAAATAGCAATTCTAATTTTAAAAAAAAATCAAATTACACTGGCAGATCCAGAGATTGG
>DWKL01001569.1:0-14369 GCA_018249415.1 Phareas burnsi | reverse complement strand
TTGAGGTTGGATGTGGGTGTCCATGGGCTGTGGTGACCACTTAACATCAGGTGGCCTGCATGCTAGTTTGCTACTTTCCAAACAAAAAAAAAATTTAAAAAATATTTTAGTCCCCACTTTTATAACATCCTAAGTAAATGCGGTAACTTAGCAGGAATTTTGGCCCCTGTCGTTGTTTTTGTAAATTATGTCAAGTTTTCGTTGGGTTAAATGAGTATTGAATATTTGGAAGCGAGAATATAGCCATGAGATGATGGGACGGTTTCTGAGTGAAACGGAAGCCTTATGATTTCGTCATCGTGTGACCGTCACGTCACATCCTTATAGTGTCTGCAGTTTGAGAACTGCATTTGAATATTTTAATACTTTTAAGTATCATCTTTATAGGTAAGAATTATTTATCGTCATTGTTCTACATTCATTGTTATTAGTCGTAAAGTTTTTGAAACTACAGATTAGTTTTGACAATGACAAGTCAATTGTAACAATTGACATGTTGCAAATGAAATTATTCTAACATCAGAAATAAAATAAAAAATTATGAGTATATATATTATTAAAAGATGTATAAAATATAAATTGTTTAAAAGGATAAAAAGGCGCGTAACCGAACTGTCAAATCTCAACTCGCTAGGGCTGGGTCCTCGATTGTCAAAACTCTAGTGAAGTGTATATAGGTTTTTTTCCATTCCATCTAACAATATATACTTAACATTAATAAAATTATACTTAACAATTATTTCTAAATACTAAAAGAATCACCTGCAACCGTATTTCAAACCGCTTTATTTGTACATAACGCAAAGAAATATCATTCGGTTCTTAATATAAATATCTCGTTCCTAATATGGAAAATCATGTTTGTGTGACCAACATTCAATGTTCTAGGCGTGTGAGAATTTGCTGTTCTGTTTACATCACTCTCTTGATTATTTAATGAATTATATGTATAAGAGATATATTACTTGAAAGTTTAAAAACATACTCCAAATGATCTTATTTTGTATTTGCGTAACTTTAAACACAATAATTAACTTTAAATAACAAAACTAACATTTTATTTCCCATAGCCATTACTATTTAACCAGCGTCTATCAGTTTCTATCTAAAGAACTACACTTAATAAGTCCCATACTTAATGTGCTGCTTACCCACATTCAAATTGTTAAATTGTTATACTTTGTAATATTCCACAAAATCCAATAATATGAGTGTAAAACATTAATAGTGTTGTTTCCTATGCTTGATGTGTATTTCAAAATTAAAATGTATTTTCCTATGTAAGTGAGTTGTACTCTTTTTGGAAATAAAAAATATCTTAAACCTAGTTGAAGAGTTATTTTATGTTTCGGATGAAAGGAGTTAAAAAGGATTGAAAGTATCATCAAAATCAGTTTAGTGTTTACCAAGAATTGTCCATACATACAAAAATTATATTTTTTCTAACACCAGGTAATGGTAGTTATTTAAAGTAAATAACTTAATATGATTACGGAATAAATATTAAGCTTACACTTGTAATGAAATAGTGTTTCTGATCATTTATCGTATTTCAAACATTTTTACTTATTGGGAAAAATCGAACAAGTGTTCAGATATTTAACGGAAATTCCACAGGCAGTTATAGACTGCCCATTTAAAGCATTTGTCGCAATAATGTTTGCTTTTTAGGCTTTGTGTTAATTAAGTAATAGTTTTCCACCAATCCGCATTGGAACAGCGTGGTGGAGTACGCTCCAAGCTTCCCCAGTTGTTGGTAGAGAACTTTGTCCAGTGAGACTTTAAAATGTTACAACTAAGTTTAATAAGTAAATAAAGTTTATATAAAATAAGAAACAAGAAGAAGAAAATTAACATATCTTCAATCGGAACGTAACTTCAGTTAATCGATGAATGTACAAAAAATAAGAAAAAAAATATTAACAATTCGTTTCAATTGCTTTTTAAAAACCTAGCGCTATACCCCGATAGTTAACTCGCTTCAATCCCAACGTAGAAATTAAAAAAAAAACTAATAGTCTATGAAAAAAAAAAACGCAAGCTCAATTCCCAAGCAAACCCAGGTCCTCAACCTACAGCCACAATCGATCCATCCGTATTCTCGTCGCCACTCGCGATGACACGACATTCATCAGCTTGTCGGCAAATCGCTCCGGTGTGCGTCACGTAGCGCCCGTAAATCACTGACCTAATGAGCGTTAAGCATCTACAACCGGCCGGAGTAATGTCGTGCATGCTTTATCGTCAACCCACTACACCAATGTTGGGCTGTCTTCTCTCAGGATGAAGGGTTCAAATTGGCCACTACGCTAAAACGAGTCGGAAATGTATGCTCAATAACGGATTAACCTGTGAGACATACTTTGTCGTTAATCCACTGTACCAATGCTAGGCTGTCTCCTCTTAGTATGAAGGGTTTAAGATGAACATCACTTCCACCAGCGGTTTGGGCGGTCGCGCATGCTTCATTGGCTACCCGCTGTATCAATTTTGGGTTGTATCCTGTCAGGATGAAGGGTTTAAACTGCCCACTCCGCTAATCAACGGGTTAGACTGTCACGCATTCTTTATCGTCAATCCAGTGTACAAAGATTGGGCTATGTCCTCTCAGGATGAAGGGTTCAAGCTGGCCACTTCGCTAACCAGCGGGTTTGACTATCACACATGCTTTATGGTCATCCCATTGTACCAATGTAGAGCTGTCTCCCCTCAGGGTTTGAGAGGTTTAGGATGAAGGGTTTAAGATGGACATTACGTTCACCAGTGGTTTAGATGACCGCGCATGCTTTATCGATAACCCAGTACATCAATTTTGGGCTGTGTTCAATCAGGATGAAGGGTTTAAGCTGCCCACTCCGCTAACCAGCAGGTTAGACTGTACAAATATTGAGCTGTGGTTTCTCAGGATGAAAGGTTTAAGTTGAACAAGTTTTAAGGTGAACATTATGCTCGCTAACGGATTAACCAGTGGAACATACTTTATCATCAACTCACTGTACCAATGCTGGGCTGTCTCCTCTCAGGATGAAGGGTTTAAGACTACAACGCTAACCATCAGGTTGGACTATCGTGTCTGCTTTATTGTCCAGCCACTACTGGCTGTCGTCTCTCAGCTCTACAATACATTAAATAAAATACGCAATCATATTTTATTAAATGCATTGTATTGTTTTAAGTCATGAACTATTTTTAGCACATGTAACTATTTATCATGCTGTATTTGAGAAATATTGTAAAACACGGACTTATTCTTGTTGCCGATATAATTAATAATGTGTAAAAAAATGTATTATTTTTTTGTATTTTTACGGTTATAATTTAAAATAATAAGAGATTTTTTTTGACGTTTATCCCAACTATGAAAGCCTAACTGTTCGACATTTGTTGTGCGACACGCACTTGACGGTTTTTTGTATTATTCATTTTTAAAGTAACTTTCTTTACAGATTATATCCGAACCATAGACAATAAACTTACACATATATACTCCATTTAACATCATTCTGTCGATTTCGTGTGACGGCGTGCGCGTGCAAGTTAAAATTATACTGTCATCTTTTTCTCTAATGCGGCTAAAGTTTTCTAATATAATTATATGTATAAGTTTTCAAAAACTAAATGTCGGTGACTAGTTACACGTACTCGTTGAAGATATAATCAAGTGGTGATAAGATATAGAGTAAAAATGACATAACGAGCGACGGCGGTTTTTATTTTTTTGTTTTCTTTCCTTTCCTTATAGATGAAGTAACGAAATGGACTCCTAATATTTCTTAGATAAATATAAATCCGTGCAATCTCAGCTATATACGGAAACGAAGCACTTCCTGTCAATTGCCTAAATTGCGCCATAATTATTATGAACTTATAACGTCCTTAGGCATAGGAATAAATCTTGAGATAGATAATTTAACTGTAGCAGAAAATGTATTGCGTATTTGGAGTCTATTTGGTTAAATCATCTATATGTGCAATGTATTTTATGTATGTTTTGGATGATCATAATAAAAAGTGAAATTATCATGTTTACTAACGTAACTATTATGTTTTGTTCTAACAATTTGATCGTATTCATTTTTATTATGATCACGCTAACGTTTAATTTTCACAGATAATCAATCAGTTTAGTCCAATCTTCTTATATCTTCGATATAAACTTTCGCCTAAACTAAGGCGAAAGTTTGCTAGCAAGATTATCACCCAAGATGATTGGAATATTCCGTATTGCAGACAAATGTTCCCACAAATGAAGTTCCGCGTGTCCGGATTGGACGCGAAAGCCAAATACATCCTACTGCTGGACATCGTCGCAGCTGACGACTACCGATATAAGTTCCACAACAGGTAGACCACCCTCATCATCCATCGCTGCGGAACTCACCCTGAATCACCCATCGCACCCACCGATCGAGGATCGGCGACATCACGTCATGAGATATGCTGCTTCAACAACCCATTCATTAGCTTGTGACTGCACTAGTTCCCACCGAACCATTTTCAACGCTCTTAATTGCGTCTAAACATTGTACGGACACGCTCGATTTAAGGGCAACGACATCGCAACAACATCGCCTGGTATCGTCCGACGATTATGGATTCAACGCGCATCCGATGGGCAATATCATTAAAATATCTTTGTTTCAAAGCCGAAGCGGTAGTAAAAAGCGGATCAAGCGACACCAGAGGTGAGAAATATCGGCTCGGTATCATTTTACTTAAATCACTAAAACATCTGAGGGGCATCGGGAGACACGTTAATAGGTGATGGGGCTATAGTTCCGGGAAGCAGTACCGTCGAATCCACAAACCGTTGTAAAGCAATTCTTGTGTTTCGGTTGGGGAGATGGTTATCGGAATCACTTACAAGAGAAGCGACAATGTAGTCTTGAGCGTAGTGATGCATCTACGTACGATTTTAGATAGGACTTTATGTCTTTTCGAACTTAGATCTGGAAGTTCATTTTCATTGACCACTCAACATCAAGTGGCTTGCACGCTCGTTTGCTAATCTTCTGACATAAAAATCTACTCATAGACATTCTTCCGGGTACGTCGGCATCGGCGCAACCGTACGTTGCATCGGAACCGTGATCGACAATCATCGTATTTGATCGTGTACATTGTTTAATTCCCGATGACAAGGTCTGATAAGCTCCGCTCGTCGCTTTATGTCCGCCGACGCTCAGGTTTGGCAACATCGAGATGCGATCGATAAACTTCGATTTAATATCCGTTAATTAATACGAACCGAGCATTCCGGTCGAAATTTCGACTGTGACTCAGCCGTAAACCGATATCGCCGACAAAGGCGCCGGCCGTCTAGCGCCGTTAATATGGTAATTAATTATTACAAATCATTCGTTCGTAAATTATTCACCAATTACTCGATCGGAGATTTCTAAATACGATTCGGTGACGCGAGAGAATACTCCTGTGTCCAGGTATCGTTATTCGGTTTAGTGTCGCGTAGATTATTTGGAATCTGTACCATCACAGAACTCTCATGACTTCAGACACCATGCTACCATCCGGTACTTTCAAATAAAAAAAAAATAACTATATTAAACTATACCTTTAATAACATTTGTGACATCATTGGTTGAACCGGCGTCCTGAATTTACTTGCAAACGTAGGATTTCTCGTGTAGATTAAAATTATTTCCGACAACAGCGAAGCGTTTAGGTTAGATTAGATTAAGTTCAATTTTTAATTAATGTTTCTCGTCTTTTGTTATACACTTTTTCTTATTCCCAACATATAATGAAACTTAATTTCGTTTTATCTGTTTTTCCATTAGCGCGATTAAAACTCGATACCTACTGAAAAGAGTGCACATTATAGTTTAGCAAACCAGTTTCCAAAAAATGCAGCTATCGAAGTTTATTGTCAGATCCTGAACTTACATCATGTTTTTTTACAATATATCTGAGCCCAACATTATGACAGAACAATATAGAACTGTAAAAGTGCAAAAGGGGCGTAATGTACGCGCCAAATCAAGTTTAGAATATTAGGCTGGTTTTGGCATAACACGCTAATCAAATAGTCAAACCAAATTCAACGTTATTTCTAGAGCAATTTAAGTTTAATATCGTATATCGTTGTATCGCGATTAGGCAGGCAAATGTCAGGCCAATAACGTCATGCCACAGTGATGCGAGTTCACAGGCACGCGTTTGTGAATGTTTGAATACTAATTATGTTGCAGTGTTTCTTGTTTGCGCTGTTATTATTGTGACGTGACTTTTCGTTTGGTTACGTCCAGATGTATGGCAGCAGGGTAGGGATATACTGGCATCAGGTCGCGGAAGAATTGGCGCTTGATAGCATCTCTAGCGTTCTTACATATGTAGTTCTGTGATGGAGCGTGGTGCAATGATATGGATTCCAAATACGCTATTCCCAAATTTGATAGATGGTAGAATCATAGTTCATACGGGAAGAAGCCACCGTCGCCCTCATAATCCGCCGTGAAACAGTGTGTTTCAGTTGGAGCGATGCAGTTGCTGAACACACTTACAGCGAAGCCATCTTCCATCAGGCGAGCCTCAGGAATAGTGATGCATCTACGTATGATTTCAAATAGAACTTCAATGCTGTTTGAGGTTAGATGTAGGTGTCCATGTGGTGCAGCACCACAACACCAGGTCGCTGGCACCTGGCACGCTCGTTGGCTTCTCTTTAAATATAAAAAAAACACTGTCGCGCATGTAACCGGCGCGGCGCATTCGCTCACGTGCGTCGGTCACGACGTCCGCTGCGCCTTCCTCTTACAATAGGCGCGCACCTCGCCGTTTTTGGTCGTCCGTGGTGAATACACGAGCTTTTTGTTTGTGCCAAATACTTGGCGACACCTCGCGACCGCCGCGACGCTAATCGCCGACCAACTGCGTGCGCGCGAAAACGCCAAATACGGCGGCCGCGTCGCATTGTGTTCCTTTACAATTACTTAACTAATTCGGAGAGCGGTTAGGGCGGCCGTAAATAAAACTAATTAGTGCGGTGAGAGATCACAAGCTAAAACGGCCGATTCTCGGGAGCAATGGGCACAAAAAGCGAAACTAGTTCAGCGGCATGTCTCACAATCGACGTGATGTCAAATCGTTGCAAAGAACGAGTCCCAACCCATGTTTTTCTCTCGTGTTGCTTGCAGACGTATGTTTCCTGCCTACAAAGTTCGCGTTTCTGGTCTTGATAAAAAAGCAAAATACATTTTGCTAATGGACATCGTAGCTGCCGACGATTGCAGATACAAATTCCACAACAGGTATAAATAAAGAAGTGATGAAGGAATTAAATTAAAATAAGAATATTGTAGTAATTTTGCCGGGTTAGCCTCGAGAGGTCGAATGAACAGATCTTATTTTAATGTAATTCGTAATAATGAAAGAACAATAAGGCAAGAAGCATGCGTACCATTTACTTAATGTGAAGATGATAAGGATCTGCGTGGTTTTGGAAAGCGTTCTGTCATTAACCAACCGGAGGTATTGCGAGAGATTTTAAATATCCCTCTGAAAACTGTCATTTATTTTGATGACGACAGTCTATTAATTTTAATAAAAAACAATTCAGATTAAATGATTATATATTAATACGATCCTCGTTCTGTTATTGTGTTTCCTATATCATTTGTCTCGACGCAGATCTCTTTTTACATTCACATGATTTTTAATGTTTTCATAGAAACATTTGTAAAGCTTCTTTACCATTTTAGTCGCCTGCATGTTTTCATTTTGTGACTAACCAAGAGCTTGTCCGGTTAAGGGTGAATTAGCAACGTTTAGACTAAAGCGATACAGGAGCAAATAAACCTGCAAAAAGTTGAACATACAGGAGCACAGATAAATACCTTTATGTAATATTAACATTTCCTTAAGACAAAGAAAGCAATATCCAAAACAAAGGAAGTAACCAAATACACTTCTAATTTTTGTATATAGATTCAAAAGATGACATACAAAGTTGCTGTGACCGATTCAAACTGAACACTGATTAATTTCAACAACATGCTAATTGACTTCTAAGAGACAGTAGACGTAGCCATAATTTTATATAGCAATTATTTCATTGATGCAATACTAGTAAGGGTATATGGGTAGGAATGTAATTGGTTACTTTGTCTAGATACCCTATAGAAGGTTTCAGGGTTCTAGCTTCTCGACATCTGGAAATATGTAGCAGAAACTCTCCCTTTGCTGTTTTCTAGAATGAAGCATAGCTTCTTATAGCCAACATCATACACGGAACGTGTCAATGTTTTTATACATATCGCACCTGTGGTAGACCTCAAATCATATTGCAGATTGGTCATGGGTGATAATTACCTGGGTTAATTTTGATTAAGCCAACTATGTACCTTCTATATAATAAATAAATAAATAAATATATCTATAAAGAGATAAATAAAATAAAATTAACAAATTCATAGATAATGATGAATTAAAATTAGAGACAATTCATACAGATTTTTTTTGAGTAACGATAAATAAATAGATCGAAATAATCTGTACCTTTACAGTTATTCTATATGTTTTTGAGAAAATTTGTTTAATTGATAAAGAACATAAATTAATTAAATTAGCGAGATTAGATTTAATCTACATTCAAACACACCGGGAGCTCCGGATTCGATTCCCAGCCAAGCAGACATCAAATTCATGAAATGTATTCTGGGTCTGCCTTAGATCTCGTGGCTCGTTTCTGTATGTATCTATGACACCAACGCCGAGAATCCTAGCGTAGGGCCCTGTGAGTAGAAAGGGTCATTTATTTATTAACGAAAAATGACATATCTAATATAAAAAAACTTTGTTCAAACTTCGTCAGGTACAATTGAGATATTTTATAAATGAAATTTACTTTCCCAAAAATTGTGGGTGCCGTGTCTTTGGTTCTAAAAATTTACGTCAAGTAATTGCAATCGTCTCAACCCGACAAGCTCTGATTTAACACAACAGTGCATTTAATTTAAATGCTTTTGTAATTATTAGAATTTAAAAGATGGTCAAGAAGTGGTAAGCGAGACGCTTGCTCGAGGCGTGCCAACATAGCCCTTAGGGGTAGCAACGCATGTGTGTCACACCTCCAGTAGGGCTTCATGACGACCTACGTGGCGCAGCAGTTACCATCCCGCTCTAACACGCTGACGGTTCCGGGTTCGATTCCCGGTGAGATAAACTAAGATTTCTGTTCTGGGTCTGGATGATTGTGCATTCCACTTGTACGTGGCTATGGCACCACGACACAGAGAATGCTAGTATGGGTCTTCGAGTAGTGTTCATTTAATGTTCATTACACTAGAGTGACTTACCATCAGGTGGACTGCATTCCCGCTCGCTATTCGGATGGTATTTAAAAAAAGTATATTTTTAATTTTTAATTGAATAAATATTTTCACGCTTTATCAGGACCCTGTTCTTGAACGCACAATGTTTATGGCGTCATAATATTTATAATTTATGCGACCACCTGTCTTAAGGCGCCGTGTTCTTTTTAATTAAAAATTAATTTCACCTTCAAAAGATCGTTTTGTTTCTTATTGATGTAGCCGGTGTGCATTCGGATCTGAAGATCCTGAAGATTGGAAGAGATCACATCACCTTTCTATCTCTTTAACTTTAAATGACATGCAAATGAGCTTAAAAACTGTTTTAAGCTGGGCGAAGTACATATTGAAAAGTCCTATTTAAATCGGTTCAGCATTTTCAAGACGAACGTATCTTTAAGATTATGATGTATATGTTGACAGACAAATATTTAAAAAACGACTTAAAAAAATCTCTTTTAGATAAAATTTTTAAAACCGATTAAAAAATATCTCTTTTAGATAACATTTTAAACCCGACTAAAAAAAATAAACTAAAAAATAAAAAATATTTTTTTTATAATAATTTTGCTTTCTAGTAAAAAGCAAGCTTAGAACTTAACAGTTATTTTCGAACTTACTCATTGATATTTAATTTCTTTTTCATGTACATTACAAGTTCCTAGTTAATCTCTCGTAATAAGGAGTGATACCAGAACAAGCAGCATTTCATCTTCTTAGATGATAATTAGATTCGCATCAAACGTGTAATGTGTGGTTTTATGTTTGTTTATCGCGAGAATCTTAGGAGTAGGAACTTGGTTATCTAGTTAGTGCTTATTAAAGCTTAACGCTAAAATTGCCCTCGGAATACAGAGACAGACTGACATAATATTTTTTATTTATTTATGATAACATACGGTAACAAATTCTGATGTCCTTTATAACTAAAAATGTTACCAAATTTTTTTTCATATAATATATTAACATATTATTAACTCTTAATAAAGAAAAAAATGTATTTATTTGCTAGTGGTAATCAAAATAAAAAAGTTAAAGTTTCACTATTCAACATATAAATAGTTTTGTCTGGATGTGTGACGATAAAATTAATACATATAAAATACTAGCAGATCCGGCCACGCGTTGCTGTGGCTTTCTTGTATTCTGTTCAATTATTAGATATTATAATTGGTATTGTTAAGGAAAAAAAACAGAATAAAAACTATCCTATCCGTCAAGTTGGAACAAAACAAACATAAAAAAAACGTTAAAATCGGATAGTTAATTTCGGTGTTCATCCCGGACAAACATCGTGACAACTGAATTATATATAATAGATGTTTATATTCAATGGTTTAGTTTCCGATTGTGATTGGGCATGCGCATTTGACGATTTAAAAAGAACACGGCACCAATAAACCGTTCCTTAGTCCCTCTATATCCTTAACTCGTTCCTTATTAACTTAGCGGGCTTACCAAAATACAGTTATCTCTTTCTGACCTTCGAAAACTAAACTTATGCTTTGTTTCCGGAGTCGGTGGATGGTCGCCGGGAAGGCGGACCCTGAGATGCCGAAGAGGATGTACATCCACCCGGACTCGCCGTCAACGGGCGAGCAGTGGATGCAGAAGGTCGTCTCCTTCCACAAACTGAAGTTGACCAACAACATAAGCGACAAACACGGATTCGTGAGTACCTTCTTTTCCAACTGCTTCTGTATTTTTACCTTCTGTGTCAATGCTAATGTTTTCTACAAATATAGCTAGTAATTCTTCTTCATCTTAATTTTTATCACCATGAGTAATTTCTTCATTCTTGAGATGTTCTTCAAGAGTCACTTGTTGATATCCTGCAATATTAAAATAAACATAACTGTCAAATTAATGCACATTATTAATAGCTGGTGTAGTACTCAAAATCGTAGGATTAGGACTCTTTTTGTGTCCCACTTTAAGACACGAGTCTCTCCCACAACTCGGAGGGGCCTGAATATTCCACCACGCCGTTCCGATGCGGATTGGCGGAGCCAAAAAAGTGGAATCAAAATCGTAACCATCGCTTAATATTAAGGTTGTTTTATATATTTTGAAAGAACATTTTTTAATTCTCATATTCAGTTATCATTAACGTATCATAATGTATATACCGCTGTTCAATTTGATTTCTTAACTTTACTACTATCAAGAAATTCTGATTTAACTTTGATTTCGCGTATCAAATGATAGGTGGCAGAACTATAGTTTTGCCGAGGAAGTACCAGCCGCCTTCACAATTCCCCGTGTAGTAATTCTTGTGTTTCGGTTGGAGAATGTGGTTGCCGGGTACACTTATAGCGAGGCGAACTTAGTCCTCAGGGGGTAGTAACGAATCTATTTGAATGTGTAACGAGCTCAGACAGGACTAGACATCGAACTTTATATAGGATTTCAGTCCTATTTAAGGTTAAATAGAACGTTAAATAGGACTTCAATCCTATTTAAGGTTAGATGTGGCTGTCCATGGGCCGCAGTGACCACCTAACATAAGGTGGCCTGCACGTTCGTTTGCTACTCTTCAAACATAAACATCAAATATCTTATTCACGTTCCTAAGTTATACAATATTATATCCATGACTACTAGTATCGAAATTTGAATGAAAAAACCCCATTCCCGTTTCCCAAACGAACACAAAAAGACTTTATACAGTTAATAACCACAACATCGACGTAATTCCCAACAATGCCCTTCAACAGGAGTGCATGTTGAAAAAAGGGCCCCAAAAAGTAGCAATCGGGCGGCATTATTTTTTGTGAAGAGCAAAAACTTTATAATGTGGGTGATATTATAATTAAAAAGGTCCGTTTGTGCCCCTGTCGTCGAGCAGCGGGGGAGCATTGTCCTGGGCACGGTTATTATGGCTATTTGCTTTGGGCGCCCATCAACTTCACCATTTAGTAGTTTTCAATAGATTATCTTTTGTATTGAAAGCTATGATCGGTTACAGTTTTTGCTGGTAGTTTTACGTTTGAGGATAACGTGAGTTTAATACGTTCTGAGACTGGCTGGTTTTACTTATATATATTTTTTATTTTTATATTATTTGGAATAGATTTTTGTAATATGCGATAGTTTTATTTTTTTATGTTGGTCATAATAATTGGTATTTTAGCCAACCTTAAAGGCTGAGCGGTAAGGTCCGATTAATTGTTGAAACTTGCACCGTTTTATGTCACACAAAATACACCAATAATACACTCAAGAATTGTATGACAATTCTTTCCCTTTCATAATTATTCAAAAACTTTCATAATTTCAAATCCCTTTAATAATTATTCAAAAACAAATTAACTCATGGGTAATTAATTCCATTTTTTCTTAATACACTTAAGGATTCAGATATTATGAGTAAAGCGTATTTAAACTCCCAAGTTAATCAACATAAAACAAAACCTTATGTCCTTTCAAATATTAATTTTGACCCAAAATACGCCGCCACATATTGAGAGCAATATCATATTTTGACACGAATGATTGCAGAAATTCTCGAAAAATGTTAAATCTTATTGCCCTGGTTAACAAGACCTTGGCGAAGTGATATATCCTACTACACGGGCCTTATGAATATTCATAGAGTGAAACTTAATTAAAACCACACAAATAAAGTTTACTGGAGTAAGTTTACAAACTGGTTACACGTCGCGCGGTTCGTATCGAAAAAATCTTCGGAAAAATATCGCCTTTTGTATGAATATCAATTACAATTTACGATAATGTGTGCCCTGCAGTTGTGCATATTTCTCTTACTGGCTTTCTTTTTTATTAGCTATTATTTTTTTGTAATTTCTAATTGATTCCTATTTTGGTAAATTTTAAAAATATCGAAAGATAATATCTTAAAAAAAATAATCTTACATTTTTTTAATACGCAATAAACTTCTGAGTCTTTCGAATAAAACTCACAAATAAAAAGAATTGGCGAATATTAATTTTTTTTTTTTTAACGATAAAGTAAAGGTTAACTATGGAACCTAGATATAGGTGAGCTTGGATGTGAAATATAAAGATACGCTAGGTAGAAGATAAGTGACAGCCTAATAGTTTAGACTCCGGCCTCTCATGCAGGATGTCAGGGTCAACCCCGCACGCACCTCTGATTTTTCGAAGTTATGTACGTATTAAAAAATAATTATCACTTGCTTTAACGGGGAAGAAAAACATCGGGAGGAAACCTACATATCTTAAAGTTCTTTGCGAAGATCTCGAAGGTGTGTGAAATCTACCAATCCGCACTTGGCCAGCGTAGACAGCCTAACCCTTCTCGTTCTGAGAAGAGACCCATGCCCAGCATTGAGACATTCAGAGGTCGACGATCTGGGTGTCCGTGGGCTTCAGTGACCATTTAACATTAGGTGGCCTGCACGCTCGTTTTTTTTATATTTGAAGATTAACAAAGTCGTTTGTTACTCTTAAACAACTCTGAAATTAAAGGGGTGGATGAGGAATAGGTAAAAGATTTAATACTTCATCAAAATTTTACCAGTATGAAAACGCTTGTAGATAGGTATATTATGAAATTACACTGAATGAAATCATGCACAAAACAGATATAATCTTATTATTGTCACTAAATAATAAATTATATTTATAATTATAAATAACGAAACATTCCAATCTAAAATTACCAATTTGTCTATCAAATATTTATTTGTGTGTAAACATTTTCAAAATTATAGTTTTGCATCTGTTGCATACAATCACCACTCACGGCGAAGGCTTGTCCATATACCATAATTTTACTTTGCTACCTGAGACCTGGCAAAGACGATAACAGCTGTTCTTATAAAATAATCCATTTTTTCTGTATTATGTATTATTGTTGTTAATGAATATTTAACGAATTTAAAGGTTAAAAACATCAAATTATTTATTGGTTTAATAATACTAGTTAAAACTTAACGTGTCACGTGTGTATAATTTAATAAGCAAATACATACAAGTAAGAATTAAAAAAAATCCAAAACACTGCGCCCTTCTTTGTTCTAGAAAGTAAATTTTAATTAAATCCAAATTTGTTCT
>DWKL01001568.1:0-14371 GCA_018249415.1 Phareas burnsi | reverse complement strand
AATTTGATCAGTGGTAGAACTATAACTCGCCCGGAGAAGTACCACCGCCGTCCTCATAATCCGCCGTGAAGCAGTTTTTGTATTTCGGTTGGAGAGGTGAGGTTGTTGGACACACTTACAGCGAGACGACCATCTTAGTCCTCAAGAGTAGTGACGCATTTATGTACGACTTCAAACTGAATTTCAGTTTTGTTTGAGGTTAAATGGAGATGTCCATGGGCTGCAGTGACCACTTGCCATCAGGTGGACTGCATGCTCATTTGCTACTTCCATTATACAAATAAATAAAATCTAAGTCTGTATATTTGCATTTCAAATAGCATTTAATAAACATATGTTATATGTATACAAATACATAACAGAAAAAAATACAAATGCATGTAAAAACCTGTTCCTTCCATTTTTTGTCTGTTCGATCTTCATTTTGGAAAGGAATAAATAATTTTTGACAGACATTTTATGCGGTAAGCCTTCATTATCACCATCAACCCATTAATGTCCCACTCCTAAGTACGGGTCTCCTCTCAGAATGAAAATAGTTAGGTCATGGTCTACCACGCTGGCCAAGTGTTGATTTGTAGAAATCACACACCTTCGAGTACTTCTATAAAGAACTCTCAACGACAGCGTGAGAGACCGGAATCTTAACCACTAGGCCATCACTGCTATAGAAAGTTGATTTAGAAATACGTTTGTTAGAAATTATTTTTAGAAATAAATATCAGAGTGTTTGCCATCTACATAACAAAAAAAAATAGGTACACTTAGTTCAAATTGGGTATACTCCTTGTAAACTCACTACTCACGCCATCTACCGTCAAATTCAAAACATTAAAGGTACGCAACTTGGACCACCAGCTGGTTATAACTCAGCAACGATAACGCAAAATGAGCATAATATACTATCTGTCACAATTTAGAAGACCACATTTATTCTGAATGCATTTTATTTATTCCACCATTTCCCAGACGCTCATTTCAGATAGCGTCGCTCACGCGTCCGTTGCGTTCAGTTGAGAAAATACTGTTGGGCCACTAAAACGGCGGATTGCTGCTCTTATGTTATCATGCACGTGATCTAAAAAACTTAACATACAACGGCATCATATATAATGCTCCACAAAGTAAGTTTTACTGCCCAAAAATGTTACCCTAAAAGCAAATTTAGGTATGCCGATATTACCAAATATTCATCATTACAATAAGTTTACGCACTAATTCTGAGTTCAAAATAGATTAGGTTTGAAATTAAAAAATAATTAAGATTCAGGTGAATATTTAATACATCTGAGATTACAATACTCTTATTACTTTACGATGTTTTATTTGAGTACCGCAAACTAAAAAAAAATGGTTTCGTACGTTTAAAAATAATAAAACAATTACAATTTTTGAGAAAAAAAGACATTTAAATTTGGGAAACAATTAAACATAAGCCATAAATAATTAATCATAACATTGTACGATTTAGAAAAGCTAAGTTCATTACATTTTGGTAAGTTTTTTAAAAAAAATAAGTAAATTAGATATCAGTGCCGACTTTTAAATAAATTCTATAATAAATCATTAATTTCCGAGAAGGTCAAGATGTTGATTAAACTTTACGAAAGAAGCATAGCCAAATAAGAAAGTTAAACTATCTCAGTGTATATAGCTTTGTAAGCAGTTCATTTACGCGGGGTGACATGGTCACTGCGTGACAAAACTCATTTTAATAAATAAAGAAAACAGCCAAGACTACCCAAGGTCATATATTGTTTTAAATAAATATTAACATTATAACGTAATTTATTTTTATATATTGTATGCTATCAATAAAATAGGGAGGTACGTCTTTGCAGGTTGCAGCCAACGATGTGCTGCCAAGCAAAATAGCAATGTATGTAGATTATATTATAATATAATCGAGATATTAATAAACCGCTGGTTTCATAGCTCCAACTACCAGCACACTAGAATTTATTTAAGAAGATATTGAGGTGACGAAAGTAAATTTGGGTTCAGGATATGAATGCGGAATTCTTTTGAATATTACAAATTATTATGTGTAACACGTAATTTTTACAAAATGCTGACAAATAAAATATTTAAGGGTATTCACCTTATCATTTTCATGTCACGGTTTGCCCGCTCATATTAAATTTCATTTTCATATTTTGTCCCTAATACGCCTAAAGAAGTATGACTTCCAAAACATGACTCGGCTATAAAATTTCAACCTCGTTTCATTTCAGCCCCAGAATCAAAGTATTATTTTTCTTCTTTCTTTATGTTTGTAAAGTAGCAAACGAGCATGCAGGCCACCTGATGTTAAGTTGTCACCGCAGCCCATGGACACCCACATCCAACCCCAATGCTGCATATGGATGCGTCACTACTCCTGAGGACTATGATGGTCGCCTTATATATGTGCCTCGCAACCGCACTTCTCCAACCGAAACACAACAATTACTTTACGGTGGATTATGAGGGCGGCGGTGGTACTTCCCCAAAAAATAATTCGTAATTGGTTGATAATTCATCGTTTAAATAATCACAGATGCTAGGTTTAATAGGTGTTAGAACTATAGTTCCTCCGAGGAGATACCATGACCGCCCTCACAATCAACCATGAAACAACTCTTGTGTTTCGGTTGGAGAGGTGTCGTGTGTTACCTTGGTCCTCAGGAGTAACGCACTCACGCACGAACTAAGATAGAACTTTAATCCTGAAGTTACGTGTGAATGTATATGGGCTACTATGACCACTTATCATCAGGTAGGTAGGATTATAGGGCGGCGGTGGTCCTTTGACGGTCGAACTATAATTCTACTACCTATCAAATTATTGTTATTGTAATACGTTTTGCAAACTTTTTCTTGTCTATAATACCTACCACCTACCTGAGGGGAGGCAGACATAAATACGAGGGCCTCAGGTTCAAATTCAAACCTGAAGTTACGTGTGGATGTACATGGGCTACAATGACCGATTATCATCAGGTAGGTATCATCGTGTAGGCCACATGATCGTTGGCTACTCTTCTCAAAAAAAAAATTCAAAACAGTCGCCTTAGCCACCGTCATAATGTTTCTTTTATCTGATATCTTAGGAAATAATTCTGCCCCGTAAATTTGTTGTTTACAAAAAACATTGGGTACTTTGACCCTTGGTCACGGAAACCGTGTAACCGGATAATTAGAATATAAAATAATTCGCTAACAAAAGGCAAAACGTATGAGATCACGATTTCCCTAAAATATTCTACGTATCCGAATCCAACATCGGATTCCTGCGATAATGTAGAAATTATGTTCGATAATAGAGGCCTTTGGAATAGCAAAAACATTTGACCCTTGCTGGGTCGGGGTCCTATTATCAGAGGCGTTGGTCCTTGAAATCAAATATAATTTTAATTTTGGCTTTTGTGTTTATCTAGTAACAAAATAATGAAAAGTTACTTAATATATGGACATAAGTGGTAGAGCTATAGTTTGTCCTACGAGGTACCAGCATCTCACCTTGAAGAGATGTGGTTGTGGAGTATACTTACAAGAGAAGCGAGCATCTTAGTCCTCAGGAGCAGTAACCTTAGATAGGACTTCAGTCCAGTTCGAAGTTACATGTAAGTATCTATGGACTGTAGTGAGCACTTACCATCAAGTGGCCTGCATCCTCCTTTGCTACTTTTATCATATAAAAAAACTATATACACAGTAAATTACAATAGTTATTTGCACAACATGTGTGTGTGCGGATGTGTGTGTTTCTCTATGTGTGCGCTTATAACTGGACAAAGCAATATTTTAGATCAATAAGCTTCCAGTAGGCGTGATTCGCATGTTCCGCAAAAAGTTTCAGCAATGCTGATCGGTGTTTTGATTTAAATAATTCGGTGCTATTTGACTTCTAAAAAGACGCAGTAGATCAATCATATTTCAAATAGTAAATACGATATAAATCTTCGTAATTCGACCGCAAAGGCTCGTCTTTCTGTACCTTTACTCTGTATAATACCATTATTAATATAGTGCCTTAATATAATTACAGTTACTTACCAGGCATTGTTACTTAATCTTCCATGGTAATTAATGTACGCATTCTATAAAGTTGCCGTTTTTGCTCGAAAGTACAGATTAAATCGATTCAACCGCTTTCAAGATTTCTCTTTACGGACAGACTGAACCAACAATGGGTAGATAGACAACTTTTGGTATCGTATGATAATGTATCTGTATTTATGTTTAAATAAAAAAATGACCACTTCAGAATTACTTGTCAAGACGAATTCAAACAGCTGGACAATTTCTCATCAAAGATCTAAGAACAAGTTATGAAACCTGTTTTCAAATAAAAACATTTAATTTGGCCCACTCGTCAGAGAGGTAGAAAGAGGTAGAGTTCGATGCCACAGATATGTACAAACACGAAATACTTTAACATAGCTCCAAAATTTACAACACTTTTTAGCGTTGGAGATTAAAACACCAGTTATTGTGGATTCAGAGGCAGAGTTAAATTTTACGTATTACTGTAACCTTTAAGCAAACGTTACTTAAAACTCTTGCAAGAATATATCATGACACTTAAATGGCCACCTGCTATTCCTCTAACGAAGTATTCTTCTTCTATTATTCCGACGACATAGATGGTCGTCATTATACCAAACACCACCACCAGGGAACCACCGTAATTATTTGTCAAGGTACCCTCCTATCGCTTGACACTTTAATGTCAAATGTCACCCATTAATATCCGTTGCTAACACTAACTAGGTTCATGAAAATGTTTAAGTATCTACTTAATATTTTTTGCCCGCTGTAACTGCAGCCACGCCCTTCCTTTTAGTAAACAGCCCGCGTTGTTTCATTTGCGAACTAATAACAATAGAGTCTGTTCCAACGTTATGTTGGGATTGGTGATTGAATCGCATTATCTGGAAACACTTCATAACTATCTTCTAGAAGCTTGCCGTGATTGGCCCAGTGGTAAGATGAGACCGTACAGACAGACAGGCAACCGGACGGATATAACAGATTTATCAGGTCATCTTTTGTCAGGGCTGGTTATTGAATCGCATTATCTGGAAACATTTATAACTATATGGCTTCAACCCTTTTTATGTCCCATTGCTGGGTATCTCTTCTCGCAACTAAAGACGACCTGGAGCGTACACCACGCTGCTCCAATGCGGATTAGTTAAGTTATAACTAAATCCTATACAAGATTGTTGTGATCGAAGCAGTGAAAATGAGACCGTATTGACTGATGAATATACAGACAAAAACATTACAACAACAGACAACAAAAGGGAGATTATTCTCAGAAACCCTCTTTCTTCAAACATATTCTCAAGGAGGAAACCTTCCCAGGTTATATATATTTCCTTGTACTTATATAATATTGTTTAAAAAATTATAACATAGTGAGAGGTAGTGGTTCGTCCGAGAAGGTATCGCCGGTCTCATAATCTGCCGTAAAGCAATTCTTGTATTTCGGTTAGAGAGGCTTGGTTATCGGGCATACTTAGAGTGAGGCGATAAACTTAGTCTTAAGATGTGGTAACGCATCTGCTTACGATCTTAGGATAGGACTTCAGTTATGTTTGAGGTTAAGTGTGTCCATGCGCTGCAGTGACCACTTAAGATGACCTGAGGCAAGTTCTTTTACCATTCTCACATATAAAAAAGCGCGAGAAAGTTTAGAGTGATAGCCTAGTAGTTAAGATTCCGGCCTCTCACGCTGGTAGTGCGGGGTTCGCACGTACTGATTTTTCAAAGTTATGTGCGTATTTGAAATTAAGTATCACTTGCTTTAAAGGTAATGAAAACATTGTGAAGAAACATAGTCTGAAAATTCTTTAAGAATTTTTAAAGGCGTAAGTCTACCAATCCGCATTTGGCCTGCGTGGTGGACTATTCCAACCCTTCTCATTCTGGGACGAGAAAGAGACCCGTGGTACGGTATCGGTGAGGCACGGTATCATCATCATCCTTATCAACTTATCACCCAGACACGGACAATAATATGTTGATGATGGTGACGATGGTGATGATCATGATTATGATGACGATGACGATGATGATGATAACGATAATGATGATGACGATGATGATGACCATGACAATTATGATGATGATTATGACAATGATGACCATGCTGATGATGATAATGTTTATGATGACGATTATAATGAAAAAACATTATTAATAAGCTTTTCCCACTGTTTAGTGGTTGGCAAATGTTAAGTAGTGTTGCAAATCAACCAATTCTACAATCTTTAATAGAGGTTAGTGATTGAATCGTGAATCGTCATAACCCTTAAGCGTTCAGGGACATTTAACTCTATTTCTATTCAACGATTCAGAACCGTTCCTGCTTCAGCCATTTATTTAAATGGTATTGCGAATCTTTAAACCATTTCTATTCTATACGGTAAAAATTGCTTTTATTTTTCATATTTAAGGACGATGATATCGTCATAACGATAAAAGCATTGTTTGTCGTAAATAGTTATTACCATTCGGTCAACATTCATACCGATCTGAAAGGATCCGGGTTCGAGCTCCGGTTGAGTTGAGATTTGTGTTCTGGCTGAAGATTTTTGCTACTCGTTTTTATGTGTGTCCATGGTACCCAGGATACGGGGACTCCTAATGTGGGTCTATTATTTGTTTTTCGATATCTTATATAATTTATTACACCCTTGAGTATGTCAGTTTGCCATTTTAGGGTTCCGTATCCCAAAAGGAAAAAGTAACCCTTATAGGATCACTTATCCGTTGTCCAATTGTCCGTCTTTATGTTAATACCCTTTTTCTCAGGAACGCGTGGAGGTATCGAGTTGAAATTAATGTCAAATATTTATGACGCATATTTTGACACTCGCAAGGAAATCAAAACTTATAGAGTACTTCCCGTTGACATAGAATCATGAAACTTGGCAAGGAGCAATGTCTTATAGCGCAATTAAAGGAAAATATCCGAAAACCGCATATTTAGAGATACATCACAAAAAAATCGCGATTCTGTCTGTACGGAAGTCTGTGCGGAACCTGCTGTGCGCAAGACCGATTCGCACTTGTCGGTTTTTATTATGACATAGAAGTAGGAAGCGAACGTACACGACTAAGTTGGAACGCTTCGTTTACAAACCCAGAACGCAACAGCGTTTACCCCAGCTTGTATGTATAAGACAGGTCCCCAGAGTCGAGGAACGAAGATTTCTATGACTTCAAATTATAATGTAAATATGTTACTTACTTCATGTAATTATGTGTAACTAAGCATTATTACGTCATAACCCGTGCCCAGCAATGGGACATTAATGGGTTGATGATATCCCTTCATGTCCCATTGCTGGGAACGGGACTTCTCTCAGAATGAGAAAGGTCGGACCATATTCCACCACGCAAGTCAAGTGCGGATTGATAGACATCACACACCTTCGAGGACTTTACAAAGGATTCTCAGATATGTAGGTTTCCTTACAATGTTTCCCTGCGCCGTTAAACCAAGTGATAATTAATTTCTAATACGCATATAACTTCGAGAAATCAGATGCATGAAGGATTCGAAACCCGGACTCCCAGAGTGAGAGGCCGGAATCCTACCCACTAGGTGGTCACTGCTTTTACTGACTGTATATACTTATTTTATATATACTACCAGTAAAGCTTGGTAATAATGATATTTACAATCAGCCAAAATAGCCAAGAAAACATTCAAACATAAAACAAGACACTTTCCTAAAATAACAAAAATAGCAAAATTTACAAGCCGGCAATGTTACTTCAGTTTAAAAAACCACAAAAAGTGCACTGACCTCAGTTGTATAAAAAATATCTATTGACGCGCATAGGTCCTTCAGGGTAAAAAAAGTTGCTAGACGCAGACACTCCCGCGGGAAGCTGGCGACTATTTATTGGAGGTGATGAAAATTATTTGAGTGCTTTCTGCATTAAGGATGTGGGTGTCAGTGGAAGCGACTGGAGACTAACGATGTAATTCCATTTTTTTAAAGTTAAGCAAAAACTACTTCGCAACAGAGCAGTGATAGCCTAGTGGTTAAGATTCCGGCTTCTCAAGCTGAGTGGCCAGAATTCGAACCCCGCACGCACCTCTAATTATTATTACTTAGTATTAGAGATTAATTATCACTTGCTATAGCTGTGAAGGAAAACAACGTGAGGAAACCTACACATCTGAGAGTTCTTTGCAAAGTTCTCAAAGTTGTGTGAAGTCTACCAACCCGCATTTGGCCAGCGTGGTCTAGGGCCTGACCCATCTCATTCTGAGAGGAGACCCGTGCCCAGCTGTTGGCTATTAATGGGTTGACGATGAACCGCGTAGACGTTATTAATAAATTATTTCTACATTCATAGCCCCACACTAGGATCTATCTCCTGCGTCGTGGGTACTTGACAAGGACACATACAAGACCAGCACACAAAACCCAGAAACAGAACAGAAATCTATTCATCATTAAGATGTTTGCCTGGCCGGGCATCGAATTCGGAATCCTCTGCGTGTCAGATTGGTACAGTAACCGCTGCATCACGCGAGTTATCAACAAGACCGCGTATTTGTGTTCTATCATGTACGAATAAAATGAAATTGAATGAAATAAAATGAATATATTCACCGGCGTGATGGTTGAGGCCGTTCTCGGGCTCCGGGATCGGCTCGTCGAGCTTGTCGGGCTCCTTCTCCGGCGTGTGGAGCACGCTGGCCGGGCACTCCTCCGCCGTGGTGGACGTTGACGCGTGCGATGGTGCCGGGCTATGGGAGAATTATATATAGATATAGACATATTTTGTAAATGGTAGAACCCTTAGTGGTTCACCTTCGAGAACATTCCCACTATACCCCCTATTTTTCATGGGGTTTAGATATATGGAACTGTAAATATACGTACGACATCACGACTTAGTCAAATCAAGTAAGAACAATTCTAATTTGTTAACGTGAAAACCTATTCAAAAAGGCTTCCGTACTAAGTCCCTGTCAAAGTTAGCGATGAAACAAAAAATGTTTGTTGTCGCCAAAAAAATAATATTACACGTGATATAAGGGTTGTACCGTCAAGTGTTGTATATATTCTGAGAATTGATCACTACACCTTGTCTGTTAATGCACTTACGCCATCTAATACGTACGTCATCGAGCGGAAAAGAAGATTGAATCATAACCTTAAAATTCACTCAGAGCAATGAAAGAATTATTTATAATTTTGCAAGAAGACAAAATTATACGTGGTACTATATATCATTGTATGGACATTGAGATACTATAAAATATAATAATGATGAGAACAAGATATAGAAATAAATAACTACATTTATAAATAAGGTCAGTTTCGTTTAGTTCCTTTTAAATGATACCTAATGGTCAAATATACGGTAGTATAAGTTACGTAGTCGTAGTACGCAGTAACGTTATACTACATGTTACCGTATTCGACATTTTAACGTTTTCATAAAGATTAAAATACGAATTAAAAGTTTCATTATTTGAAAATGCTTTGTAAGACCTATTTTTGGTACCTCAGACACATGCATATAACGTCTAGTTTAAGAAGCACATGTTTTTAAAAGTTACCCCCTTTTTTACCATCACTCAAGTGGTTACTGTGGACATAGTGTAGACTCACCTGGGCACCATGGCCGCGTCCAGGTCGGCGGCATTGTCCTTGTTCTTACTGTCCCGTTTGGAAGACTTGCGGGGTTTCTTAGGAGGAGCGCGCGAGATGCACTGCGTACAGTACCACTTGCCGCGCGGATTCTGTTAAGACAATAATTATGTTTGATTGCTTGATAGTCCACGGAAGATCTAAAATTCTACCACTTTTCAAATGAACCTTTTTAATCTACCACCAGCTGAAATTTTGACTTTTTTTTCATTGATTACGTTTCATGGTAGAATTTAAGAGGTGACAATCTTAGTGCTCAGGAGTTGTGACGCATCTACATACGACCTTGTATAGGACTTCAGTCCTGTTTTGTATTATGTCAATCCATTGTTAAAAGAAGCAGAAACAGCATAACCTTTCTTTTAAAAAATTGTACGTAATAAATATATATTTGACCGAAATAATGAAGCACATTTTTCGGTGATTTGCTGTCTGGTTTTGCAGACGAAGCGACGATGTCCATATACAGATACTCAAAGCTCACCTTAGGCAATGGAGGGTAGTGGCAGTCCTGGTGGTAGGCGCGCACGCACAGCGCGCACGGGATGGTCCGGCCGGAGGCAGCGCCCCCGCACACGATGCACACCCGCTCGCCCCGCGCCTTGTTCACGCACTCCCAGCAGTACCTGTTGGGGGTTGCCGATGATAATATTAGCTAACCTAGCAAAAAAATAATACATATTTTTTACTATGTACTATATAGTATGCATGTGTGTATATATACATGCATACTATAATATGTACTAATAAAATAAATACCTCACCCACACTTGAACGTCGGAAGATTGAATAGTTTTTCTGAATTGGAAATTGATTATGGGTGAGGGAACTACACATCTAAGAGTGCTTTGTAAGTTTTAGAAAGTGTGTGAAGTTTACCAATCCGCACATCGTGGTGGATTATAAGCTAATCCTTCTCATTCTGCGACGGCCGAGAACATTCTGTGAGACTCGTGCCCAGCAGTGGCCCATTATTAGGTTGATATTGATAGTAAAAAAAATCTATGATCGACCCCAAGTAAAACTTCCGTCTTATTTGGTGTTGGTTAACAAACGCTTATGACGTTTTATTACTTATAAAAGCGAAAGACGTCTTCATTTGAGTCGCTCGCACGCACGCACGCACGTACACACGCACGCATGCACACACACGCACACGCGCCTAATAAACGTAGGAAACTCACCAGTCCCCCTCCGGTATCTTCTCCATCCTCGGCTTGAAGCAATACGTGTGGTAGCCTTTGTCGCAGCCGTCGCAAAGCAATAGCTGATCCTCGTTGTCGCCGGAAAGGCAGAACTGACAATTCTGGAATCCACATCACATAATATTGTAATATTAAGTTATAGCATATAATCTGTTGTGTTGTTATATTGATAGTGATGTTAAGTTGTCACTGCACCCCAGGGACATCCACGTGTCACCTCAAACAATACTGACGTCCTGTTCGAGGTCGTACGTAGATTACGTTACTACATCTGAGAACTAATAAGGTCTCCTTGCTGTAACTGTATTCAACACCACACCTCTCCAATCGAAACAAGAATTGCCGATGGTATCACCCCAGTCGAACTATATATCTGTAGCGAACTGTACTTCTACCACCTATTAAATTTACCAATTTGCGTATTAATAGCGTTCTAATAGTATCTCTCATTTAATCTCTAAATATATTAAATTGAAACCTATTTTCACGTCTATCTGTTTGTCTGCTTACTTCTTCTAAACTACACAACGTATTTTTAAATTGTTTCTTCTGTCATGTAGATAGTGTCTTCTGGAAGGTTTTAGTGCATAATTTATGAAAATCGGTGAACTGAAACCCGTGATACAGCTTGACCTCTATAAATTATCGAGTCGTTAAAATTCCGGTCTCTCACGCTGGGTGTCCACGCACGCACGCACCTCTGATTTTTCGAAGTTATGTGCGTAATAGATATTAACTATCACTTACTTTAACGAAGGAAAACATCTTGAGTAAACCTACACATCTAAGAATTCTTTGTAATGTTCACGAATGTGAATTGTGAGTTGAATACCGATCCGAACTTGGCCAGCATGGTAGATTATGGCCTAACCAGGAAGGGTTCCTGAGTGGACACCCGTGCTCTGCCCACTGTATATATATGATATTAATACATTGATGATGATGATGATGATGAAGAACAGGTCAACCAACCGTTTCTATGCTAATACAACTCACCGCTTTCATAATGCTCTTGTCCCAGGCCACAGCCGCCTCCAGCGCCTGCAGCATCATGGCCAGCTGTGCAGAGGTGTAACACCTGGATACCGCCTCTCGCCACGTAGCTAAGCCTCTGGCAATGCCTTTTTCCACTAAGATATAAAAAAAACATAATATATTGTCCAGACGTTGTTTCTGTATATTCAATACATGTCACTACCAATATGCTTAAAGAGTAGCAAACTCAGGAGTAGTGACGCATCTGCGTATGACTTCAGAGATAACTTCAGCTCTTTTTGAGATTACATGTGGATGTCCATGGGCTACAGCGTCCACTTAACATCCGATGGCCTGCACGCTCGTTTGCAAATTCAAATTATTCTGTTGCAAAATCAAAACATCTGTTCAAACAAAAAAAACATAGAGGTCGCCCCTAAGTTGCTCACCTTTCCCTTCGCTCGTGCCGTCGGAGTTCTGAGGCGACGTCGCGGATGCATTGCCGTGCTCGCCCTGCAGCACCGCGCCCAGGTTGGCCTCGTTCGTGCTGGAACACGATTATTTACATCCCGTTACTGTTTTTACTTTTAAAACATCGTGAAAAATTGAGGAGACCTCCACGCAATGTGAGGTGCGTGATAATTATTGACACAATTTTTGTATTTAAATTCAAAACTAAAATGAATTTCATAATACCTAACATGCATGTATCGAATTCATAATAATTATTTTAAAATTTAGTATTTATATATCTTATTACTACGGGAACAAAAAAAGGCTACATTATTATTATTTTTACTATTATCATCGACGGTCGAAAACCGATCAATAGACGCTTTAAAATGCCTTCTACATAACCCCACCCTAAGACCCCGTTTCCTGGGTGTAATGGACATATGCAAAGACTAGTAGACTACTAGAAACAAACACCAAGACTCAGAACGGAAATCTAAATTCAACTTTTAATTGTCTGTCTCGCCGGGAATCGAACCCGGTGCCCTGTGCGCGACAAGACTAGTATGGTAACCGCCGCGTCAAGCGGGCTGTCAGTCGTATAAATTTCCAAATAAAAATAATTGTTTACTTCAGACCCTTACTCAGCAGTGCGACAGAAATGCTTGATGATGTTGTAAGGTAAGGGTCTTCGTCTCGCTCGTTCTCTGTATTGTGTGAGGGAGATGGAATCACAGAACCCGTCATTTTATATTACGTTTCCTATCGAGATAAATTATACTTGTTGTTCGAGTTGTTGTTGTTAAAAAAGGAGATTAAAAAATAAAAATATTGAAACATTTTTCTAATCATACAAGTTAATTTTTTTTTTAATTCTTGTTTATTTGTTGATCATAAAATCAAAACCAAGAATTATGTAACAATTAATGTAATTATCCACACTGAACCATCACCACAAATAGGGAAACACGAACACAACACATAACAAACAAACAATAAAAAAGGTGCAAAATTATGAACGTGTGAAATCACATAAAACAGACGATACCCATGAAATATGATTATGACAAACAAACAGACAAACGCTTTCTACACTCGTAGCCTTACATTAGGATACCTTTGTCGTGGGTGCCATGTACACGTACAATACAAGTACACAAACACCCAGACCCAGAATAGAAATATAAATTCATTAAGTCTGCCTGGCCGAGAATCGAACTCGGAACCCTTTACGTATCAGACCGGTATGGTAACGGCTGCGCTATGTGGGTCAACAAGAATGAAATAAATTTCAATTTAGGTAACGGAAGCGAGCACGCAGTCCAACTGATCTCAACCTCACTCAAAGCAATTCTTGTTTCCACTTTGTTTCAAGTGACCACTTGAATGTCAGGTGGCCGGCACGCACGTTTGCTATTCTTATGACAAAAAAAAGTGCATCTACACCCCACGTTGATATGCTGCTACTTTGACTGCTGACGCACGGCAAAAATAGAGGTAGTAGTGCCGTCACAGCAAAGTTTTACCGCAATAAAAAATTCACATAACAACCGTCACCAAGAAAACACTTCAAAACCAGCACCAAAATTATAACAGTCTCATGCATGATCACAAAATATTATGTTTTAGTTCACTCCAATCTTTATGATTCTTTCTAGCAGCCAAACTTTATGAGTCTTCTTAACAAACGACGAATATTAACCTCTACTAATGTTATAGATACGAAAGTGTATCTGTTAGTTTGTCACTCCATCGCGCTGCAACGGTGCAACGATCGACGTGGTTTTTTGCATAAATATAGATTATCCCTACTAATTTATTATAGAGAAGCTTATACATACACTTTTTGTGTTTATTATTAAAACTTAGTTATATTATCGAGTGATTCTTTAAAAATGGAATATACTTCACCACGCTGGTCCAATGCGGATTGGTGGAGAATTGTATATATGAATATGAATAATATGACGTAGTAAATTACTTGAAAAATAATATTTAAAAAATTATATATTCGTATATTTTGCTTGTAAGTCTGTCTATGTAAAATTTTACATAAGTATTGAACAC
>DWKL01001567.1:0-14371 GCA_018249415.1 Phareas burnsi | reverse complement strand
GTTGTATATGGATGCGTCACTACTCCTGAGGACTATGATGGTCGCCTCGCTATATGTGAGCCTGGCAACCGCACCTCCCCAAACGAAACACAACAATTGCTTCACGGCGGATTATGAGGGCGGCGGTGGTACTTCCCCAGACGATTGTTCTACCACCTATTAAAAGCTACGACTATGACTCATTGCCTCTCCCTTACCATACGACTCAAGCCAAATATCATAATTTTTATTATCATCATTATCACCACTGCTATAAGCTGTGGTTGTACAGGTGCAGTGGGGGTGTCAGTGGATTCCTACCATGAAGGATTCTATCACCATCAAAACTTTAACGCTCAGCGCAAACCACGTGAGGGTAGTTATCACCATATCATTACTGTCATACTATCCCACTCCTGGGTACGGGTTTCCTTGAGAACAAAAAGATTTGATGCCATAACTGACCATAGAAAACACTAGCCTCGTACACATTTGGAACTATGTTATTTATGTGAAAAGTGTACCAAACGAGCGTATAGACCACGGACCGGAGACCATGTTAACTGGTCACTGCAGCCATTGGACATCCACATCTAACCTCAAAAAGAACTGATGTCCTATTTAAGGTCATACGTATTATAGATGCGGCACACTAGTGAAAACTAAGATGGTCGCCTCGCTCTCAGTATACATGACAACCGCACCTCTCCAACCGAAACACAAGAATTGTGTGTGCTTCACGGATTGTGAGAGCGGCGTTGGCACCTCCTCGGTCGAACTATAATTCTACCGCCCATGTAGGTAACTCACAGACAAAGGCAACATGCACATTTGTGTAGGTAGTGGATTATATTTAACCTTTACTTTACAGCGACACAGTTTACAAGTGTCACATTTCAAAGGTTTCTTGTATAAGCTACGTTTTATGCAAAACATTATTCTTATGATGCGGAGAACATTATACATTATGGAATAATACATTATCATTAAGGGCTAAAGTCAGATTCATAATCAAAATAGTTTTATTCAAAGTTGATTCTTTAGAGAATTCTTTTCGAATCTCAAAAAACTAGGACCGCCTCACAAGGTGTTTATGAAGATGAAGGAGCGAAAGACACTCCATAACACACAATTTCATTTAAAGGAGCAAGTGCAGCTGGAGTCATTTCAGTCCACACGGTTTGTTCGTTTAAGTAATATCATAATTTGCTTTTCTACAAAGCGTTTGTTTAACGACTTGTTTGAAGTTATTTTCAGAGAAATTGGTGATGTGGTCTGGTATCTTATTGTAATCGCGAACCCAGTTCCCCATGAATGATTTGGCTACCTCGCACAACCTTTATTTAGTTACAGCCAATTTATTATTTTTCTTGTATTTAAATTATGAGTGTTATAATTTTTATCAAATATTGATATATTTCTTACATACGCTATATTTGTATAAATATATTTGCTGTGCACTAATTTGGAATGGCCCCGTCTACAGGTAGCGGCAGAATCGGATATCCGCAGGTAGAACACTGCACCTACTTATCGACTTGCCGCTTCAACGAGATTGTTGTCGAAACTGGATAGACTTATCCTCCTCGTCTGTAGAGGAATTCCGACTGACTTAAGGGCATCTTCCCTGATGTACGGACCTCGGCTTAAGTTACATTTCTCGACTTAGAGACTTCTATATGGACAAAGTTGAAAGGCACCTCAATTGAACACGAAAATATTCATAATTATAGAAAACTAACTAGCTTCTATTATATGTTGTTGGTACCATTCTAGGATTCGAGACGGTAAGAGTTTCCTTATGTTGCTTACCTTCAGAGAGAATATTGTTCAGAGAGAATACCTTTATAGTCATTGTCTCCAAAATGAATATCTTTATAATGACGGGACCGGACAGAACAAAAATATAAGGGTTTCGTTTTTTACAATTTGCTTACGGAACTCTGAAACATATGATGTACTTCTATCGCACACAAACTTCGACTACATAAAGGTTCCTCCATATAAAAATACGTTACATCCGATTATACTAACGTTGATCAGTTCACCATTCACCAGTTCGGCAGTAAATATCCTTAAAGAATTTCACCACATAAGGGCTGTAACAAACGGAAAGTCTCGTGCCTAGCAACAAAACACGCGTGGTCAAGCCAATCGCCCCAACATGATTCACCCGCAGACCGCCTACGGTCTCACCTACGATTCAAGCTCCAACATCAAAGTCCTCTCGGAAACAGACCAATAAATACTTCAATCAGTAATCACATTAAAGCGCACCATTTTTTGTGGAACAAAAGAACCCTGTTGAGCGGCACATTCGTAAATCAGATGTTTATCTGAGTTTCTACTGCTGAGTTTAATTGCTGTTTAAATCAATAGAACTATTGTTAGACGAGGATCTACTAGGTATGGTTTATTTTTTTTCTGCTTCTCAGATACAATTGGATTCTTACTGGGGTTTTATTCTACATAAAAATATCGTTATTGTAGACCATTATAGACTAATATTCATGTTTCTTATCGTGCTCACGGCGAAACTTAAATAAAGATATCGGCAATAAAAAAAAACCCAGTGAGTAGCCGTTACACAGTTAAAATGTATAATTTACGCAACATTATTGCCCTTAAATCATATTCACGTTGATGTCACTAATATTTATGTTTAGTTTAAACAATAATTTAACGTTACCTAGTCTTATTTAGGCACTTTGTATAGTTTCGCCCTAAACTATGTATATAAGTCGAGCCTTTATTGGATAAACAAGTGTAAACAACTCACGAAACCACACTGATCAATTATAACAGTTTATTATTTTACTTAAAGTTGACAGACGCGCCGTTAATTCATAAAACAAAAAAAAAATAAGGAAATATAATCGACTTCAAAATCATCACGAAACAAAAAGAAAAGTTGGTTATGTAGACTATTTTGAAGGGCTATGGTATCTTAACTCACTAATTACTTTAGGAACTTTTAAAACAATTGATTTTTTCCAAAAAAAAAGTCAACGTGAGTTAACGCTTCAATGGCTAATGCTTTGTTATTTTTGACATGTTGCCGTTATGACATCCAGTCACCCAGTACATACATAGGTAAAAAGGAGAAGCGGTAATAAGCTGAAGTGCACTTCTGTTGATTACATATGTTTTCTTGTAAAACTTACAGCGAGAGTTCGTAAGATCCCAGTAATACCGGATAACACTGTGTAAATAATGCTGATTCTAATATGTTTTTTTCGAAATGTGTAGTTATTGTTGGCCCTTTATAGCTCCAAGCTGAGGAGCCTGGATAGGACTCAGCCAGAACATAAAACTTAGATCCTAAAGCGGATCCTAAAGGGAATGGAAATCCGGAAAAATCCGGCCGCAGTTATCCGTTTCTTCTTTTCACCTAAGGGCAATTTACATGAGCTAGGAACTCGACTACATATAGACCTCGGCTTAAGGACTTTTATATTGACGAAGTTAAGGGGCACCCCAATTAAATACACGTATATTAATAATTATAATGAACTCACTACCCTCATTATATGAGGTTATGTGTTCCGTCTTACTATTTCACATCTACCAACAATACAGATAGCCGACATTCTATTGTTAAGATCAGTGTTTAAAAAAATCGTTTCTTCTGTAAAGAGGACATGTGTTTTTTTTGTTTAAAGAGTAGCAAACGAGCTTGCAGGACACCTGATGTTAAGTGGTTACTGCAGCTCATGGATACCCACATCTAACGTCAAACAAAACGAAAGTTCTATCAGAGGTCGTACGTAGATGCGTCACTAATCCTGAGGACTAAGGTTGTCGCCTCGCTATAAATGTGTCTCCGATAACCGGACCTCTCCAATCGAAACTCAATTTTCCGAACACACAACAAATTCTATGGCGAAATATGAGGACGGCGGAGGTACGTCCTCGGACGAACTATAGTTCTACCACCTTTAACATTGTTGACGTCACTGGCCACTGCGCCGTAAATAACTCGTTAACCTGATAAATATTCAATGAAGTTGTCAAAGGGGTTTACAACTGATTGGTAATTGTATTGACATCCTTTTATCTGCTCCATTAATCATCGGGTTTGATAAAATGCAAAATAGTCACATTAACTGAGATAAAATTATGTTAAATGAACCAAAATGTATTTTTTTATCGATCCGTATAGTATTTTTTCTAGAATAATATAAAATATGTTTTGAGAACTATATACGACTTGTTCTGATTATGGGTAGGGCGGTTACACCTCCACAGACGAACTTTAGTTCTACTAATCAGTATGTTTTTGTAAAAAATCTATTTTATATAAAAACCATATCTAAATCGGTCCAGTGCCTCTAAAGACCTCGTACATAGGGACATACAAAAAATATATAACATATTTTCATACTTTGATACAAGTTTTAAAAAAATCAAATATATTTTGTAATCTCACATAGACTCAATTATACTTATTGTGTACACATACTAAATGAAAATAAAAAGTACAAATGGAAGTCATATTCAGGCAGCGTTTTTAATGCATTTTTGTTTGTCAAGATTGTCAGGAGAACTATGCACGGCAAGCTGCAAGGTTGATGGACGGACACTTTCCCGGTGGACTAGTCGACTGGAATAATTCCTGGTAAATCTATTTCAAACTAGGTTGTTCCGCTAAAACATCTTGTCGGCTAAAGATGTTTGGAATAAACAGGAAACGTCCAAGAGATTTCTGTGCCTATATTTAATTGGAGCGGCCAGGAGCGCTCTTAAATAATATTTATTATTGATCTTTTAGCCTTATAAAAACATCCCGAGCACGCTGGGGTCAGTCAAGGCCGCGCACATGTATTGTGTGCGCGTGTACGTACATATGTATTTGCGGGTGAGTGTTGGACATAATTTCCTCTGGATTTGTCATAGTGTAGTAATAGAAAAATGAAACAGTCCACCTGACGATATGCGGTCAATGCTGCTCATGGACATCTGCTATCCACCCCAAATGGAATAGAAGATCTAAACTGAGATCGCCCATAGATGCGTTACTACCCCTGGGGACTAGATTGGAACGCCTCATGTTTCTATATTTTACCCTTCCACTAGAATACAACAGCGATTAACACTGCCATTATAAGATAGTTGAGTTAAAAATACTGAAAATAATCCCCTTTGTGTCTAACCAAATATACTTAAGATTAAATTAAGAGTTTATTTAAGAAATTGTGAAGTCAATGATCCCACTCAAATTTCTTATGCCAATGCGAGCTATAAAACAATTCATTAAAAAGTGTTAGTCCTCTACGAGCGTCCGAATATTTATCTCTGTATATACTTATACGTAAAGGTATTTTTAACGATATGAAAGAAGAATAAACTAGCTTAGATGCTTTTGATGGAGGCCCAGGTGGAACATCTAGATAAAAAAGTTTGTCTTCAAAATTATCTTATTGAAACAATTTCAAGTATTAGTAGTTTTATTAGTAGATTTTTTACGAATATACCAATCTATAATTCTTATTTTATCATAATATTTTATAATTTTATAGATTACTTTTATAGTTTTGGGTTTAGTAATTAAAATCTACTTTGAATAAAAATATTTAATAAAGCAATCTATATTTTTTATATTACAAACGATAACGCATTCGCTACTTCAACTTACTATAGCGACAAAAAGGGGTTTCCTTCACAACACAAATGTTACAGTGTGTGTTTCCATGGAAGTGCACACATCCAGAGTACGTAAAACACTACTGCAGTTGATCGATACCCGGCCATAAAGCCTTTGTGGAATGGAACTGAAAATGTACCGGCCTTTTTCAAACGTTGACTCATGGAACGATAGTGGTGCTGTTAATAGCTGAAAGCCTACAGTTGTGGACGTGGGACGTGTACCGAAGTGGTAAATGTGGAAACCTTTTACACAACGGAAACTGCACGAATGTATGCGGATCTATAGATTGTTATAGATAATAAATAGTAGGGGCAAACGAGTCATACTCTTAAATCTTTTATACTGTCTTCTTTTTTAAGTTTTATAAAGATTTCATAAGCTTTATAAAAGTTTTAATTTACTTAGCGTTTATGAATTATTTCTGTAATTTTAGCATACGTCATTTAAGATTGCTATATGTTACAGGGCCATAAAAGGCATTTTGTAGCATTATGGTTATGCGATTTATTTGTCAGTTAGTTACTGAGCTGTGTAATGTATTAAATATCGATCTTATTGGAATGCTCGTCTGTATATTTATCACGTGTAACCTATGGCTGAATATAGATGTTTGAAAAACACACGTGTTCATATAACCACTCGAGCAGTTACGTTGCCATTGATCCACGTTATTTTATGCGCATAAGTTGGCACTAACTGAAAAAAAATGGTTTATATAAAGTTTCCCCTTTTCTCGCGTAACCAATTTTATTTTCCCGCTAAAAATAACATGGTGCGGGCTCTGAAATAAATATTTCCTGCTGTTTTTGAGAAATGGAAACCTTTTGAAAACCCTAATATACGCATGATAAAACCAATTATTTAACACCTAAATTTTATTTAGGGAGAAACCTCAGAGCAGCTACGTTCGTAGCAACTAAGCGTAATGAATGAAACTTTGGAAATTATTCAGTGCAGTTTGAGTTTGTTGAGCAATGAACCCGCTACAGATTCGAATGTCATCAAACTTCGATTAAGTTTGTTGCTTTCAGTATTCGCTTACCGACATTGCAGTATTCGTGAATGAACTTCCGTGAAATATATCTCTTTATATTATGTACAGAGAAATATGCTGTTCACTAAAGGAGAAAAATAAAAATATTATTTACCCTTAGGGTCCCTTCGTGCGTCTACTCAGGAGAGACTATCGTTACACCTATTTCTGCCTTATAACATCGGCACAACGGTACTGGGTTCTGGTTTGAGTGGTAAGAGAGAAACACATTTTTTATGCGTTCTAATTTAGTTCTCAGGAGTAACAACGTTTCCGTAGCCGATAAAGGTAGGAGTTCAAGCCTATTTGCTGTTCATTGTAGATATTTATGGGCGCCAGTGATCACTAAACATAGAATGGACTGTATAGATGTATACAGTCCAGTAAACGGCTCCAAACAGACCAGTTGTCCTGACAGTCGACCTGCGGTTAATTTAAATGTTTCAGAATTGAATATAAACCAAACTTCCCAGTAAAGGTGAAGGTGAAAATGACAGAGCCTCAATAAAGGGCTCATTACAGTTAATAGCCACGATAAATCAATAAAAGCTCCCCCCTTCGGTGCTACTCGGGCCTTACTAAAGAGTGTCGTACACTCATAGGGGAATCGATTTTAAAACGTAACGATATCGAGTTGAATGTTGTCGTGTATTTGTTTTAATTTTATTTACATTATTGATTATTTTCATTCTTAAAAAGAGCTTTCTTCTATTTGTATAAGTATAAATCATCAAGCCATTATGTATTTCTTTAACGTACTACTTAGACGTTACGTGACAAACATAACCCTGTTTACGGCATTCATATTTTTTAAAGTTAATAAAAATATATTACGTAATGTCTTTATTGCTCGTACATTAAGAGTAATGTAGGTTGCGTGATGAGAAGGATTATGATGGTTTGTAAAATGTTTGTTTTTTGCAACACTCGTTGTATTTGTGTAGTGAGAGCAAGGCGACATTGACTGAGAGTTATATTTCCAGTATTAACCCGCTTTGAAACTATACTAAACGATTTTTAGGTAATATTTGCTATTGTGGCAATTGGCTTTAGTTAAATGCAGCTAAAATGTTATCATAAAAAAATCGTATAATTATTGGCAAGATAAATAGTAGAAGCAAGGCAATGCATGCAAGGTTATTAGGTTGTTTACCAGCACCTTATTATTATATAAATAACATTGTTTCTTATATGAAAAAAAAATACCAAAAAAGATTTCTTACGTTGTTGTGTACGTTTATCTTTATGAAGAAAAATATAGAGTCAAAAATATTTACAGCTGTTTAAATTTTTTTTTATATTTAAGAGGAGATAGCCTAATGGTACGTGGTCACAGCAGCCCATGGATACCCACAAATAACCTCAACTAGGACTGAAGCCCTGTCTAAGGTCGTATGTAGGCGTTCCTACTCCTGAGGACCAAGATGGCCGCATTGTTGATTTGTGCCCGGCAACCACATTTCTCCAACCGTAACAAAAGAACCGTTTCACGGCGGATTATGAGGATGGCGGTGGTAGGTCCCTGGACGAATCATTGTTCTACCACTTATTAATATCATCATCGTCGTCGTCTACACATTAATGCCCTATGGCTGGACAGAAATCTTTCAGAATGAGATTGGTACACTTGACACACCTTCGAGAACTTTACAAAGAACCTATACAAAGATTCTTCACGATATTTTCCTTCACTGTTAAAGCAAGTGATAATTAATTTCGAATATACGCATAGCTTCGAAAAGTCAGAGGTGCCCGCGGGAACCCAGGACACCCAGCCGAGCGTTTTAACCACTGCTTTTGACCTGACCTATTAATATATTATACGTGGTACGTATACCACGTAAATTTAATATCAATTCCTTTAAAAAGTAATAATATCAAAAGTAGTAAGTACATAAAAGAAAAGGCGCACGAAATATTTTTTATGTTTTACCGTAATAACTTTTCTTTGTTAAGGCTTTAGAGTAATATAAGTCTAATAAAATCAAACAAAAAATCCTCTATAGTTGTGACCTACTTTCTTTATTTTGTATTATGTTTTAATACAATATTGGGATGTAGCACGCCACGCTACACAGCCCCAGCTCTTGTCCAGGGACTTTATTTATTCTTAAAATAAGGTGAGCATATTTGGTTCGTCCCGGGTGGAAAGTTTGGATTTGGATGGTTTACCGATGTACATACACGTGTATGTATACATAAGTGTCGTGATAATTTTTATAAAAATACATGATTTTCGAAAAGAATGAAATAGAGAATTTTATTGGAAGCAAATAAGGCTGTTGTGAATAGGTGTGAAATGGTGTGAATCGGTTACTGTAGCATATGAATATCTGTACTCAACTATGAACAAAATAAGGATGCTAAGTTGTATCTCATGAATAAAGATATCTAATATGATGACGGTTCACCACGCTGCAATATGTCAACTCAATCATCATGGTCATAATTCCATTACACCCCTACTACTGGAGCCACGCCCAAAATTCCTTCTTCTTTCAGAATGAAAATGGTTAGGCCACAGTCCACCACTCTGGACAAGTGGGGGTTAGTAGACTACGCTCCTGTTTAACATCTCCATCAAGGTGTTTTCCATTACCGTTAGAGTAAGTGTTAATGCATTTCCATTTAGCTTGGAACTTCGAAATTAGCGGATCGTGCCAAGGATTCAAACCTAGGACCCTAGAAACGCATACAATTAGACTATCACCGAATAAAAAAAACCCTGAAATATGCATAATTCAACTGAATTATTTCTAACAATATATAACAGAAATTCAATCTTTCCATCGTTTTAAAATGTTGTAAAGCGTACAAAGGAACAGAGCCTTACTCCTGTGAGCGCGTCATTCGTATGACGGGCGTGTGAACAAGCCTTTGTTGTGTATTGGAGACCAGCCATGTGGAAGGGCACAAACATAATAACACAGTAACTAAGCTGAAGTCTGTTTGCTTCAAAGCACACAAGATTACAACAACAGAACACATGTGTTTGCATTATGTAACGTGCGTAACACACAATAGCGTTCCATGTGTCTATAGGTTTTGGTCTGATTATTTATTACTCATGAAGAGATGATGACATTATAGTGAGACAATTATTTGAAAACATTTGCGATTATCTACATATTATGTGTGTCATTATTTTAGCCGGGAGCCTTATTATATACGCTCAGAGGATAAGACATGTTACTTTGATTTAAAAATAACACTGTAGAGAAGAGTTGCAGTAGAGTAAACGATTGCGCAGGCCACCTGATTTTAAGTAGTCCCTGCAGCTTATGGACAACCACATCTAATCTCAAACAGGACTGAAGTCGTATTTGAGATCGTACACAGATGCGTCTAGTCTTGAGGCATAAGATGGTCGCCTCGCTGTGTTTTTTTTTATGTTTAAAGAGTAGCAAACGAGCGTACACGCTACCTGATGTTAAGTAGTCACTGCAGCCCATGGATATCCACATATAATTCAAAGAAAACTGAAGTTCTATCTGAAGTCATTTGTAGATGCGTCACTACTCCTGAGGACTATGATGGTCGCTTCGCTAAGTGTGCCCGGTGTAAGTGTACTCGACAACTTCACCTCTCCTCACTAAAGCACAAGAATAGCTTTATGGGCGCATTATGAGGGCGGTCGTGGAACCTTTTCGGACGGGCTACAATTTTACCAACTATAAAATACATAAGGGATAATATTAAATCTTGATAAAAATAAAAATATACATAACATATATTGTTGTATTTAGTTGTCGCTTTTCATGCAAACTAACATTGAGAAGACCCCTTTTCATTTGCATACTTTTATAGCATATTTCATGTTTATAGATGTTGCAAATTAGTTATAAATAAAACAGTTCTATTATATATTTTCAACAAGGATCTGGTCTTAAGTTTCATATGATGACCTAAGTAGTTTTACGATCATTTCTGCTTATATATAAAATGTCATAGTTAATGATGGGTTACTTTGCGGAGATTTGTGTTACACAGTTATAATAACATGAATATGCAAAATTGCGTGGTAAATATGTGTAATAATACATACTTTAAATCGTGCAGTGTACACAGTTCTGTCATGGCATATCCATGTGATATATAAAAATAAACTCTATCATACATAAGCTATCTCTGTGAGCTCTACCGAATTTATAAAATTGAGTGTTCTGAGGAGCTGTCTAACCGCGTATCCACGTATTTCTCCATAGGAACTCTCGCTGAAGGATGTGGTGACGTGCACATGGACTGGCCTAATAGTGATTCTCCGCGGTCCAGCTCGCACGTTCGTTTTCACCGCGTGCAATATTTGGAATGTGTTTTCTTCTGAAGCATTTCTTGAAGTCATATATGTCTTAAAAAAGTGCAATAAGGCTCTCCTTTAAACCCAACGATTCATTGGCGACTCCTGGTGGTGCAAATGTCCATCGACGACTTACTATCAGATAATCTATACCTTATTATCAGCTATAAAACATCCCTACCTAAAAAATATATATTACATATTTACAATTCCAATTTACATCGTGAGCCGTAAACGTTTATGGAGGCTGTATACTGGCGCACCATTACAGAGATAAGAACGATCGTGACAGGCGGGGAATTTATACGTAGCGTGGGAATTGCCGGGAATATTCCGGACTTGCACTTGTGATACAAACTCATTTTGTCTTATCAATATAGCACAATATTCTCAAATTGAATTTTACTATTTAATTATTTGCAGTGATGGCTATAATGGTATAATTTTCACGTTAACACTTTCAGTGAGGCGACCATCTTATAGCGAGGTAAACATCTTATTCTTCAGAAGTAGTGATGCATCTACGTACGACCTCAGATAGAACTAGATTTGTTTGAGGTTACATGTAGATGTTCAAGGGCTGCAGCGACCACTTAAGATCAGGTCGCCTACACGCTCGTTTGCTACTCTTCAAACATAAAAAAATCAATACGGCGCCACTGAGCCGATGATTCATGGTAATGTTGCCGAATTGGATAGATACAACCCACAGACGGCTCGAGTGCGCCCGTATCGATATTTAATTACCGCCCACTCGATCCAACGATACGTGGCTCCTGTTTATACTGAATACTAGCTTAACAACGCGGTGTTTCAACCATGAAGGATGCTTGTTTATCAACAAAACAAACACTCGAACGCATTTGCAAACGAACTCATATTATGGCGATAAAGGTGATAGAACTCTGTGGTGTCTGCCTGCAGAGCTGCTGCTTGCTCTCTTGTAACAGCAGTGTATGCTGCTGTGTTCTAGCTTGAAGAGTGTGGTCAGGCAGATCTACTTTTTGTTTCTATCTTGATACCCAGGATTAGCAACGCATGTGTGATTGATTTCAGACAGGATTTCTGTTCAATATGAAGTTGGTTACAGATGTCTATGTGGGTAGTGACCACTTAAAATCAGGTGAGCTGCTCATCTATTCTTACTATTACACCAAAAAATGGCGTTTACTTCAACGTTCAGACTAAATGAACTATTAACAAATTTAAATCAACACGTATACGGGGGCGGGAGGGTGGTGCACACTGCTCGTCTTAAGAATACATACCATCATATTGGTCATACTGGTTGCGGATTGTTGCGAAATAGTTTTATCGTAATTTTATAACGTAGATTTCGCAAAATAACGCCTGATACTATTAACTGTTCCACGAATTTAAGTCTAAGTCGCACGGGTTACTGAAAATTTTTAGATAACTTGGAGAAAACCCAGTATGGGACTGAATAATAATAATATCTGTTTATATTAATTAAATGTTAAAGGGCAGCGCATGTTGTCAATCGAGCTTCTTAAGACAATTTACTTGAGGTCATTTTTATGATTTATCATGTAATAACTATTGGCATGGCATGGCATTATAACAAAGATTATAATAAAAAGAGATTGATAAAGTCCATAAGTCACAAATTGCTTCGCATTAAGAAATGTCGTAAAAAAATTAATAACATACATCTGTGTATGATAAATGTAATTCGTGTTGTTCTTTAACTTAAAAGTCGCTAAGATTTGATTATAAATCACCTCTAAATAAGGATTTCACACTTATATCGTAAATCTCTCTGAAAAAAATTAAGCAAATTATTAAAGAAACGCAGTGTAAAGAAACGTTTTTTGTGTTCCGTAGCTCAAAAGGAAAAAAAATATCCTTATGAAATCACTTAGTTTTGTGTCTGTCTGTCATGACTCTTTTTCTCAGGAGCGCGCAGAGGTAACAAGTTGAATTTAATATCAAATACTCAATTCTACAATTTCTTGGGGCTGTGAAAAAATCAAGCTTCTAAGTCAACGCAATAAAAGCTACGGCCGTTTATGCCGCATATTTTAATAACTACCAGGAAATCATAACCTATAGGACACTTTCTGTTGACCTAGAATAATGAAATTTGGCAAGAAGTAATGTCTTATACCAGAAGTAAAGGGAAACATACAAACACCATCAGTTCGTAGTGACATCACAAAGGAAATATTTGTTTTTGCGTTTATTAACAACTCTGTGTGGAATCCACAGTTCACGAGCTCGACAAGCCCTTGGCTGTTTTTTTTTAAACCGACGAGTCTGCAAGAACCCTAGTTCCATTTGCACCATTCATTGAAATTATTGTTTCTTATGGAAAAGATACGTATCATGGAGTTTGTACCGCCGCCATTTTTCCAAAAAAAAGACACCTTGCGCACCGGTGGTATTCAGTTGTTGTTCCAAAAGAATTTTCTAAACAATCTGCTGAGAATAAAAGTATTTTGATATTTTTATTGAAATTGACAGAATAATTTCACGACAATCATGCTAGATCCTCTTCACATCTCCAAGAATCTTTCCCCTACGGAATTTTTCTCGGTCCGACATCGTTAATTACTAAGCAGTACAGTATCCGAGCAATTACCGCGCTCCATAAAACATAAACCAGGTCACCTCGAGTGTCGTGAATAGATAATACCGTCGTCTTCGAGTGCCGACGGCGCGGCGCACACGGCGTGCAGCGTACCAGTATGCGTGTAACTTTAATGTTACGACCCAGATCATACAACTTACTATTTGTATTAAAATACTCTTTTAGCAGCAAAGGAGCATGCGATCCATTTGATAGGAAGTGGGTAACGTTGCCCATGGACATCTGTAATCAAGACCAGATAGGTGTGAAGTGCTACCTGAGGTCTGCCACAGATATAATGCCACTCCTAAGGACTAAATGAAACGTCTCGAATAACTGCCTCCCTCACCACACCCTTGAAGCCAAAACATAGTAGCCTGAAACACTGCTGTTATAAGGCAGAAGTGGGTATAGCAGAGTTGAATCACAAATAATTCCACTACGGATCAATCATAACCAATCCAGTGTGGCGGAGCGGTAATCGTTCCGGTTTGACACGCACTGTTTCGAGTTTGATCCCCAGACAGGCAGGTATTTAAATAAAAATTACAGATTTCTGTCCCGAACTTAGACCCAGACCGAGGAAAAATAAATTCTTTATTTAAATGTTTGCCTATCTGAGGAACAAACCCACAAATCATCATGGGGACCAAACACATACAAATGTGTCCATGGCGCTTAAGATTCCGGGAATCCTAGTTTGGAGCTATAAGTGTAGATTGAGTTATTTATCTTATTTTATTTATTCACTCGCTTCATCGATAAAGACAAACATTACTAAATAGTGTCGTTGTACCATTGTTATTATGATTCCATTGTCACCTG
>DWKL01001566.1:0-14372 GCA_018249415.1 Phareas burnsi | reverse complement strand
ATTTTTTTTTATTTTTTAACAGCCACCGGAACTCTCTCCTGAAGAACAACAGAAAAGACAGGAGAAAGTGGAGTCGATCAAGAAAATGCTCACCAGCTCATCAGCTGACCCAAGCAAGGTGAGTCGATATGTCGTGGTGAGATTTATGCTGTAGTCATTTATTCTATCCGTAATTCTACTTATTAAGACAAAGATAAGTTCATATTCATCACGACAAAGTTTCCACTTCAAAAATATTTGAACGCGATAGTTAAGAACAAATTAAAAAAGAAACATTCAAATTATCTCTCCTTTATTCATGTCTATCAAAAATCGATCTATCCAGTCTGTATGCACTCTTTATATCCCCCATGAACACTGCATCTTGATCTAGATCTGCTTTCATTGTTGTTTGGAATGTCTCACATATTTTATCATATTGCATGGCTTTTTCAATTTCTATACCATTCTAATATTACTATCATGAACATATGTATATTGATAATAGAAACCAGTGTTTGTAGATCTATGTGTGACTAAATTAAAAAAATGCGACTTGTGCAGTTCTCTGATAATCACAACAATATTCCTAATTAAAATAACTATGGCTTTGTGCACATTATTGATAAGATTGATGAATATATCCGCTATATTGATATGATAAACGTTTGACATAAAAAACATTAGTCTTCTAATTATGTGCCCAGAATCAAAAATCTGCAAACACGACATAATATACTTAGTTTGGAATAGCAGCTTCGAATGTTGGCTGTAAATATGTAAAGAACACAGTCATACGTGTGCTTAAACGTTAGAGCCCGGACGGCGAAGAGAAGCGGCAGCGAGAACACTTGCTGCAGATGAACCAGATACTCGCGAAACAAGTCACCGAGATGAGCAAAATCATAGCTGGTAAGACCTCAAGCCCGATAGGGTTACGCTACTTTATTTCCTATGAATGTTTAGACTGATCGACTGATGTATCAAATTGTCAAATAATACAATCTCGAGTCAACATTTTCAACACGGATAATTGTATGTATATGGCTTCTGTTATATCTATAAAATAGAAAAATTTATTTAAAAAATTGGCTCTTGACGGATCTGATTTTTGATTATCCTTATTATAGGTACTAATGCCCGTTTTTATAAAAAAGTAATTACTTGTTGCTTTGTACTTGATAAAGTCATCACTGTCACTAGATAAATTTGTCGTTGATTTGATTTGATTTCTTGGGTAGGGATTCTAACTTTTGACAGCGCTAACTTGAAACAATTACTGAACTGTAAAATAAAAATGGTTCCCTAAATAGTGATTTTTACTTAAGTACTCACTGTTACTTTTTATAAATATGAGCATAAGTGTACTTACTCTTTTGTACGGTTGATATTTTTCCATTACGATGATATACTTAACTTCTTATATTTATGACAATTTGATACACCAGTCCAATCTGACGCAGATGATTTTTTACCTTATACCTTATCTTGCTCGTTTTAACTTCACTTTATTAAGCAGCATCTCCAGTTTTGTTAAAATCCCCTTTGTTAAAATTTTTATGCACTTCTGATTAAGCACCAGAGTTTTAAAGTGAATATTTGCAAGTAGATATGTTTCATAATTCTACACGTGTATATTGAATGTACATATAATGAATTTGATAACTGTCACATTTTATACAACACCTGCTGTGGCTAGTCAGAATGTGCTCGTGTATTGTGGCTGTGTGATTTGCACACCTTAACCATCTCCACTTTTTTGCTAATAGAATTGTCAGATATTATTTGTTGAATGTATATTTTCTTAAAGGAATCTGACATGACGATGCTTTGTCTGAAGAATTGGCTAAATCAAGCGGACGGTGGATGCTTTAGGCAGATGTTTGATTTGTAAATACGATTGTTATTTATATATATGATTATAATTTTGTTAGAAGAGACAATGAACATAAATTATACGATAATATTTTGACAATTCTTTTAACAATGTTTTGTGACTAATGATCACGTGTGTCCACGCATGTAACAATAATGCTTGAAGTCGTTTGTCCCTCTTCTACAGGAACCAACACTGAGCAAGGGCCGTCTTCGACCAACTGATTGGCTAATTACTTAATTATATCCCTTACACTCTTTAGTATTCACGAGCTTGTCATAGCAATTTTCACGACAATTTCAATCATTTCTCAAATTACTTCTTTAGTCACCATCACTGTTCTGTAATGTTAGAGCATCGTAAATATGTCATTGAGCAAACTTATGTAGCCAATATGACGGCCCTTGAGACGTCTTCCATGAAGTGTGTTGCAGCATGATTTGGTTTAATGCATTTTGTTGTGAGTAGCAATTGTTTTTATTTTTATTTTTTATCTTTTTGTTATTTGATTATTTTTTTTCTATTTAATTGCATTTTTAATATAATCGTTCTTTGTTATTTTTACTTTCTGAACCAATTTAAGTTTTTTATTAAAATTGTTATTTATTAAAATATTTTTTTTATTTTCTTAACGACTTTAAGTTTTTAATAATCGTATAAAATTATAAACACGAGATACTGCCAGGTGCACACAAAATGAAAACAAAATAAGTGTGTTCATAACGATAAACTAAATCACATTTTTCATTTGATTTATATTTTGTAATAACGGCAGATCTAGATGCTTAGGTAAATGCAAATTAATTTATAAATCGTAATTGTTAATTCCATGTTGCCAGTTAAAGCACTAGAAGAGCTGCCGCAACAGAACAACTTGGAGGAATACGATGACCGCTCTCCTGACGTCGAGTTGCCCATTTATCAACAAAGAGACAATTTCTTCACTTAAACTGATTCAAACATGAAAGGACTTCAGTCAATGTTCATACTTGCAAAGTATGACGAAGGAATGATGTTAATCATCATACATTTTACGAGAAACGCACAAGTTGTGAAATATTCGAAGTACACAATATATGTATATGGGGCTCTATTAAAACGACAAAATAGAGCTTTTCTTGACGGCGACCCCCTAGCGATTTACCTGGTGTTGCAAATTTCCAAATTTGATCATCAACTGTCGGGTGGACCATCTGCCTGATCGCTATTCTTAGCTTAAAAATAATCGTTTCCCGCGCAAATGAATACACGCTAATAACGTTACTGATCTTTGAGTAATGTAAAACAAACATGGCGGCCGAATATAACGGCCGAATCGAAATTTAAAATGTTATGACGTTATTGAAAAATAAAAAGCCAATCAAACTTTTATTACGAATAATTTATATTCGTTTTGTAGTACATACATTGTTATAACCACTTTTATTGTTTGCCATAATATTATTATAATTTTTATTAGAGATACGATATATAACCGCACATTTGGAACTACCAAGTAACAAGTACCTAAAGCTTAAGGTTTTCTAATATCTCGTTAGTTATTGTTAAGTCGATTTTGAATTTGTGTGTCAGGGCTTGCTTGTATCAATGTATCTTGCCAACTGTGCAAAGTATTGCCCCAACGTATGACTTTCAATTGGAATACATGGCTCGCCGAGTTCGTTGGTAAATACTTAACTGGATTGTTATAAGACCGAACGTAATCAAGAGCTATGGGCTTCAAATGGATTCTAAGCCTTAAGCGTAGATAATATAATTCAGTCTATTATATCATCTACGCATCTAGAATTGTCTAATATACTAAAACTCTAGTGTTTTAGCTGGTTTCCAACTATGACTTTACCTTTAAGGGCGTACAACTAGTATAAAAAGGTTTGATGATAACAACTTTCAAGAACTGCTTATGTGACAATCAGTTATTGTCATTGATAATGTGTTTATGGGGTTTGATAATTTTCCCTTTGGCTCCCGGTGATACGTTTATTATTTATATTGTCACCTGTATTATAAAATCCGAGTGGTGCGATTTTAATGGTTTTGTGCCTCTAACCATACCTATGTTTGTTATTTAAATGTTCTTGCTGTTTTGACGTGATGCCAATTATGAAAGCTTTCTAATTCGGGGTGAAAGCGTTGACATATCTAGTATCATATCTATAGATGGTCTTTAGATTGCGTTAGGGTCATTGTATTTGCAAAAAGTTGATTGATTTAATGTAATTTTAAAATAGATTGCGGTGAGGCTGTTTTATAAATTATTTATTAAAACCAGTTTCTTAAACTGTGGAAATAAACGCTCAGATATATGGATGTGGGATATTCCGTTCCGGGTGGTTCATATAAAATGTTATTTAAATAAATTTCTCCAAAATTACAGAAAATATACACGAAAAAAATTATTATGGAAATACTTTGTGCAAATACTTCGACTTAAGTTTAGTGTCCGTTAAGTTTTGTGTCTGTGTCCTATAGCCGTGATCTGGAGTTATTAATTTTTTTCTGAGAAATGTAATAATTGAGTTCTCCTGACACATTTTGTTCTTTTCTATTTTTGTTGCTCAATTAGAAGACATTCCTTACATTATTGTCTTATTTTATAATAATTAATTCAATTTAATATTTATTATTATTTTCCACAACGATAATAATGATCTTTCTGATATGATCATTATTGAATGTAGATAAGGCCAGTTAATTAAAATAAGTGTGTAATTAATCAAATAATAATTATCTTTTGTGCAAAGGACCGTGGGTTTTCTTTCAATAATAATTATGAATGTTTAACATGATGTACTAACTTTATTTATGTAATGGTGCCTCTTCTAAACGAATAATTAAAGGCGGTAGAACTGTAGTTCGTCCGGGGACGTACCACCGCCGTCCTCATAATCCGCCGTGAAACAGTTTTTATTTTTCGGTTGGAGAGGTGCGGTTGTTAGGCACACATACAGCAATGAGACTATCTTAGTTCTCAGACGTACGTACGATCTCAGATAGAACTTTAGTTTTGCTTGAGGTTAGATGTGGGTGTCCATGGGCTGCAGTGACCACTTAACATAAGGTGGCCTGCACGCTTGTTACTCTTCAAAAATAAAGAAAATAATCTATATATTATCTATCACATAACGTTAAATAATTCAAAATTTGAAGTAATAAATAGTTTGTGTAAATTACATTGGAACAGAAGCAAGACAAACGAAGGGGCACCATCTTATAGATTTTAAAATATTACGATGCCATGATAATCAATTAACCTTAGACAGATATATTTAACTATATTCACTGTATAATATAGGGATTAATTTTGAAAACGAATGACAATGCGTTTTAGTATTTTTTCGTTTACATTTGTATTATATTTTTTATTTAAATAACAATGTATATTAGTGACGTCATGATTTGATTGTTAATTGTGTTTTTGTACAAAATAAATATATAAATGCACGTACATAGTTTGTCAATTGTAGGTACAAATAAACCTAGATCTTCTTATGAATATTATATAATGTTTACACGTATATATGTAGATTTGACTGGATGCTTCACAGTATAGACGTGAAAGCGACGAATTGGTAACGTTTGTGATATATCTATTCATAATAAACAAAATTTGCCCGCTTATTTCAGTTTGGTTGGTTTAAAGTGTATTTTGATGTGGTATTAGGGTAGTATTGTTACTCTTTGCCTATGAAAAGCTTTAAATATAAATCGCTGTAAGATTTTAAATTGTTTAACATTTATCGTGTTCTGTTATTTACTTATTGGTGTTGTTCCTACCGCAGAGCCTAGAGCGTCAGAATCTTAACAGAATCAGAGGACTAAGCTACACTTGATGCGTGTAAAAGTAAAAGTTTGTGCTGTGCAATTTTGTACTATGCAAAGACGCAAAAGCTTTGTTTTATTGACAAGAAGAAATAATATGAGACATGTTAAGTTTGGTCATGATGGATTTTTATATTATTTGATCGAATTAGCAACATTTGAAAAAGGTTATGTATTTTACGTAAGGCATCGTGGAGAGAACAACATAATGGCCAGCGGAATGAACAACGTTCCCTTCTGTTCCTTGTGCAAAGAAAGCCGTCTCATAGAAAATGTCGACATTATTTTTTGCATTTATAAAGGATATGCGATTTTTTACAATTTCTATCTCGTTTAGCTGCGACGCCATATGAATTATCGCCTTTAGTTTTTAAATTTCAGTAGTAATTAATCGGATTGTATATCAAATTCTTAGAAAATATGTGTATAATGAATTATATCAATATGACTATCAGCTATATGTCATACCTTCCTAGTTGTGACTTCATGTGTTAAATATTTACTATACCAATTAGATTAGACAACTATCTATTTATACAAATACCATACGTACATGTATGTATAATTTCTAATTTTCTAGAAACTATAGACTGACTTAGTTTTTACCTTATATCTGTCATCTTCAGCGGATTACTGTAACACTTTCTATTAACACGTTGACTGCGACATACACTTGTCGTGTTTTACTGTCCGCGACATCCGTGGTGCTCGCACGCATACGGTGCGTGCCGCCGTACTGAAACACACTTGTTGTGTTACGCGCCGCACGGGTGGATTGTTTCGAATATTAGCGCCGCAGTCAATGTGTTAACCTTGTATAGTCAATTATGTACTTAACCTGTCCTAATAATTATATACATCGTTTATATATAGATTGTTTTCGAAAGAAAATATATGGGTAAAAATTTGCACCAGGATTACTTATGTATGTGCTTTATATTTCTTTAATAATATTATCAAAATATTTATCTTAACACAATTATCTAAGAGTTTGTGAAACGGCAGCTTGTTTTGAAAATTCCCTCAGTGTATTCCGTATCATCAACTTTAATTAACTGCTTTAGAAGTTAATGAGTAACGAGATATAAATTGGATGTTCATTGTTTTTTAGCTCAACTTCAAAATAAAATGAACTGCATAGATAAGTGTATTCAAGCATCATTCAAGATGTTCACTGTTTATGGAATGAAATGATATTCAAATCGCGATAATTATGATTGTCAGTCTCCATATTTTATTGTCGCGACAAAGTCAACTATAGATAAATATTTTAGCAACGAAAATGACAAATATGTACTATGACGTATGTTGTCGTAGATTAACTTTAATTACACTGTCGGACATGCACAACTATAACCCCAAAGCTGACTTCATGTTTGGCATCAGTTTTATACACAATTTGTTCTGTTGCAATCTACAGCTGACATTATGTACAATAAAGGGAGTATAATGAACGAATACCTAACACACGACCTTAAATCGCTATTCGATCCGTTAACTTGGGATCTTCAAAGGTCGTCAATACACTTAAAACTTATTCCGAATCGGGTAACTCACGTTTTGAATCTTATCCAATGATATTTAAAGTGTGCTGATGTTACGACCACGTTGTTTATAGTTTAAAATTATTGGAATAAACGATACAGCAATATTTTAAGGTCCCGCATGGCGCTGTGGCAAACATACCCGTCTGAAACGCAAAGGGTTTTGAGTCCGATTCTCGGCTAGGCAGACATTTAAATTTGAATTTAGATATGTGGTAGTGATTCTGAGTCTGGATGTTTGTATACTCGTCTTTGTATGTGCCTATAGCATCCACGACACAGAATCCTAATCCTTATTTATTTTAAAGAACTTTCATCAAGAGGTGTCTTTACCTCGGCACAACGGCCAGTACATATTTTACTAATTTTTTAATGTAAATGGTGTGCACAGATATACAAATTTACACCGGGCGTTCCAACTTAGTTATTAGTGGTAGAAATCAACAATAATGGGTAATTATATGGTTTGATATGGGAAAAACTCCTCACATGGTACGGCCCGCTCGCTGAGATTTTGGCTTAGGGGGCTTGGCCCAGTTTCTCATAGACTATTACTATAAAGGTACACCGGGGAAGAATCACCGCCATGACAATCCGCCGTGAAGCAGTTCTTGTGTCTCGGTTGGAGAGGTGCGGTTGCCGGGTACACTTACAGAGAAGCGACCATCTTAATCCTCAGGAGTAGTAACGCATCTATATACGTCCCCAGACAGGACTCAGTCCTGTTTGAGGTTAGATGTAGTTGTCCATGGACTACACTGACCTTTTAACACCAGGTGGCCTGTATGCTCGTTTGCTATTCATCAAATATATTTAAAAAAAGGTACGGAACAATATAAAACGGCTATAGAGGATATCTATTTGTAACGTAATATTTAAATTACACCTTATATTAATGCGTCCAAGTATATCTTAAATATATAGACATATAGACACATACAAGTCATGCATCGAATATCAAATTTTGGAATCTGTAAACGATATTTGACTTTTATACATATTTATAACATAAAGTTGATGATACGGCAATATGAATTAACTTTGAGCTGTGGAAGCAGCTTAGAGGAGTTGTCGAAGATAGCTATATAAACGACTCATATGAAGTTAACAATACCAAGGTAAATATTACATACATTTGAATAATTAATATCTAGTTCTTAAGAATATTATGACGATTACTCATTTGCAATCAATTTATATAAGGAATGTTTAATCACCTACGTATTAGTAAATAAAATACCCTTAAACCTATCGAACTTGATACTCGAGCTTCTCTCAAGTTTTAATCTGTAGGTACCCTTATGTATACGCAGGTCCTACACATGTGTTAAATTCTATGCCTTGAATGAGTTTTTGCGTAAATACCTACAGGGAATTGTGCATATAATTTATTTGATATTTTACAATTCTATCCTTTATACACAGCGAACCTTGTAATTATAGTGTGTATGTTGTTCACGAACAAAACTAATAAAACGTGCTATAATCAAATGTGTGCTTTTATTTAATTCCTTTTATTTCTTTAAAATTCCTTAAAAATATTTGATAGGTGATAGCATCCACGACACGGGATCCTAATGTAGGGTAGGTATATGAGTTATTTATTTTTTATTTATTTTAAAGACCATTCTTCAAGTGGTATGCTTGCCTCGTCATAACGATCAGTCCATTTTTTCCTTAATTTTTTGTGTAAATGTTGTGGACAGACATACAAATTTACGGGCGTTCCAACTTAGTAATTAGTGGCAGAGATCAACAATAATAGGTATTATGTGATTGATATGGAAAAACTCACAGGGTACGATCCGAATATTCCGGAGATTCTGGGGTAGGAGGCTTGTCACTTTCTCATAGACTGCAAAGGTACCACCACCGTCTTCACAATCAGCTGTGAATCAACACTTGGGTTTCGGTGGGAGACGTGTGGTTCTCGGGTACACGTACAGGCGAGGCAACCATCTTAGTTCACAGGAGGATTGACGCGTCTATATGACTTCAGATAGGGCTTTCAGATTAGATGTGGGTGTCAGTGGGCTGCAATGACCAGTTAACGTCAGGTGGCCTGACTCGTTTGCTACACTTTAAACAAAACGAAAAATATTTTCCTATAGGTGTTCCAATGGTGGATCGCGAAAACGAATATACATCATAAAATATTCCAATTCAAAATAAAAATTACTTTTCAGTCTGCAGTGCATTTTTAAATGAATTCCATTTTTACTTTACCCACAAACCGTCAATAATCGCTTTTCAGACGATTCGACGTTCGAAATGAAATTGCAAAGAGTGCGATTCGCGATATTGAATTGTGATGATTATTTCCACTTTGTTATACTTGCAAGATTGCTTGATCCGGTTCTTTCATCTTCCCAGGTTCTTTCAATTACTATATTATCATATGACAGAAATTCGTCCCGGAGGTATCAACGGTGCCCTCATAATCCGCTGATAACAGCTCATGTGTTTCGGTTGGAGTTATTTTGAGTAAGGGAAATGAAGAAAGCTTTGAAACAGTAAGATAAAGTGGGTTAGATGTAATCCATACTAATATTTTAAATTCGAGAGTAACTGTCTACTTTTCAAGCATAAACCGCTGAATCGATTTAGATAAAATTTGGCAAGAAAATAGCTTGCAACTTGAAGAACTTGCCGCATGTTTTTGTACAAAAAATAGATGGTTAATTTCGAATTTATAATATAAGTATGGATAAGGATTTTTAACCACCGTAATAAAGATTAGTTTCGGGTATTAATACGCTGATCACACTTATTACAGGTAATTGTGATGAGTTCATGTACTCATGAGCTCATGGAGTGTAATCTAATATCCTTGTCTCTTAAAATCCACTCAGATGAAGTCTCATGTGTAGCTAATAAAAACAGCTAGTAGGCAATAAAAGCAATAAAGCTACGACTCGGAAGGAACAGATTCTAACCGAAAACATTTCCGTTGACACGAATAAAATGCAAATGGCCGACGTCTTTGTCCTGGGGACCATTGTGATGAGCGGATAATCGTTATTCGGCACGCGTGGCATACAGATAGATCAGCGATCGGTTTTTCTTCCGTTACTTTTGTGACAACTTGAAACCGGTTCGCGTTTAGTCTGAATAGGTTTTAAGCTTATATTTTAATCACAGTTGCTTTCTTGTCTATGTGACTAAGCTTTGCACATCTTTAGGTATATACATAAGTACCTAGAAGTGATTTCAATTTTCAATTATTATAATTGATTCTTTTCTTTACTGCGGAGAGGAACGAGGTTCTAACATTGCGTAAATTTTCTTGCTACAAACGTTATATTCTTACAAAACAGTAATGAGTAAATGTGTAAATAGAATAATTAATACAGAATTATAATTAAAAGTAGCTCAATAAGTCTTTGGTTAAAAAAATGAGTGTAATAGACTTACTCATAAAATAAAGATCAAGATAACCATTTCTTATATTTTGAGATGATGAGATTTATTTATTAAGAGATGTGTCGTTTAGTTGTTTTTGATGTTTTTAGAGGCCCTACATTGCCCACACTTAAAAATATGAACATGTAAATACACTAGTCTTATTAACGGAAATTTTATTGAACAATTGTACAAGAACGAACGCTGTGTCTTTAAAACAAAATGTTAATATATGCAATATATAGTCAATAATTTATGTTAAACACGGGATTTATCGATTTATTCTTTTACGTAGACAGAAATAAATACAGGTGTTTGCGGTTACCCTGAACCTTGACCCCGCAGACTAGTTTATACCCAAAAGGCACTGCTTTAAAATGTCATAATAAAGAATAGTGGAAACACATTACACATTAGAAATATACGAAATATAATCGAAGCCCAAAGATGTTACTTTGTTTGAGCAAGTTTGAGTATTAGAAATTAATTATCACTTGCTTTAACGGTGAAGGAAAACGTCGTGAGGAAACCTACATATCTAAGAGATCTCCATCTCTCGCCCATGGACCCCTACATTTAACCTTAAATACGCCTGAAGTCCTATCTGAGGTCGTATGTAGATGCGTTACTACTCCTATGGATTAAGATGGTTGTTTCTCTGTAAATGTACCAAGCAACCGCGCCTCGCCAACCGAAATACAATAATTGCTCCACGGTGGTGACGGCGGCGAATAGTAGAGCTGACGAACTACTGTTCAACCGTCTATCAAGACAATATATATAGACAATTTTGATTTAGGTTAATCTTTATGAAAGTAATCTCTGAAGTGTAGAGTTCAATAAACTGCTATTTGTAAGAGAAATGTTTTCAACCCAATTAGTTCATAATAGATGTATTCAACTATAGATATATTAACCCAGTTTAGTGTTACTAGGTTAATCGAAGGTCCATTCATTAATGTCAGGTTAATTTACCTAAGCATGTTCATTTTGCCATTATACAGATGTTCAGATAATTCCAAGGTTGTGAAGCGTTATTCAGATAAATCCCAGGTACAACCTAGGTACCTGGGAGATACCTGAATATGGGGTTTTATGTTAGAAGTGTAGCAAACGAATGTACACCTCTCGTCTCGCCTATAAGTGTACACGACAATCACACCTTTCCAATCGAAACAGAATTACTTCGGCAGCCCAGTGTACTTTCAAAAGTTTTGACAAAAGAAATAAAATTTTGTAAATGATGGCGGTAAGGCTCCCTAAACAAAGGACCTGTTTTTGATTGACAGTGTGAATGCGTGATTTTTTTTGCAAATTAAGTGAGTCTTACAATAGATTTTGATATGTTTTGGTATACTGATATGTAGTAGAACTACAGTTTGATTGGGGAGGTACCACCGCCGCCTTCATAATCCGCCGTTTCTGGATGTTGGGTATACCTATAAGCGAGGCAACCATCATAATCCTTAGGAGCAGCGACGCATCTACGTACGGCTTTAGATAGGGCTTCTGTCCTATATATGGTTAGATGTGGGTGTCCATGGACAGCAGGGACCACTTAACATCAGGTGACTCCCGTGCTCGTTTGCAACTCTTGTAATATAAACACAAAAACCGTGCGTGTACACGTACGTGTACGTAGGATATTATACTTCTATAGAGTTGCAAATGGATTTTTTTACACATTGAAATAAATTTGAACCGAGTTAAATAGTAGACGATATCAAATACTACGAATAATAACTTAAAATCAATAACATTTGAATTCAATAAAACAAAACAGAAATAGTATGTATGCGTTACTCGAAGTCTACTTGATAAACTTCAGACTGGAAAGAAAATAATAATTATATAGTAAAAAATATTTCACAGAATATGGCAGCTAAGCACCAAGCTAAGTTTAATTTAATTTAAAAACAAGCGGATACAACGCTTGGTGTGATTTAATTAAGCAACATAATATAATAAATTTCAATAGGTGGTAGAACAATCGTTCGTCTGGGGAAGTACAACCGCCGCCCTCATTATCTGCCGCGAAGCAGTTTTTGTGTTTCGGTTGGAGAGGTGCGGTTGCAGGCACACATAGCGAGGCGACCATCTTAGTCCTCAGGAGTAGTGACGCATCCATATACGACCACAAATGGAACTTCGCGGTTTCATTGAGTTTGGATGTGGGTGTCCATGGGCTGCGGTCGCCACTTAACATCAGGTGGGTTGCATGCTCGTTTGCTACTTTAAAAACATAAAAAAAACAATGTGCGTGCACTGTAAAAATGCACTCCCATATTTTTTTCATAACCCGCTAAACGGATTATAAGTTCAAAATAATGGTTAATGTTCGCGTAAGAAACACTATGCACTATGAATTATTTTGAGCGGCACTTGGTCCAATTCCCTTACAAACCCGTCAGTCTCCTTTCAGCGTTTACATATGTACATACCGATGTAATTATCTAACATATGACCATTCTATTTTAAGTCAAAAACGGTACTATTAACACAAATCCAAACGCTTGACGGGCACAATAACAGTATGTGCAAAACATGTCTTTTGTTTGACTAACCCAAATGTTTTCTCTGTTATTAATAGTCAATTTGCATAGGTAATGGACCTAGTTGCAGTATAACTAGTTTGTTTAACTAAATTGAAAAACATCCACTTATGTTTGGATCGATTTGTATTACACATAACAACAAGAAAAAGTTATCACTTCAAAGGAGGATTTGTAAATGATTACATATAGAATTCCACAATGCAACTATTTATCGTGATCCAAAACTACAAATATTACATGCTTTGAAGAAAAACTCCGTTTTCAAATTAAATCAATACAAAAATGTTAATGTTCATTGACTGCAGCAAACGCACTTGTCGTGTTTTACTGTCCGCGCCACCCGTGCGGCTCGCACGCATACGCTGTATGTCGCCGTACTGGAACACGCCTGTTGTGTTGCGCGCCGCACGCGTGGATTGTTTCGAATATTAGCCGCCGCAGTCAACGTGTAAATAAATATTTACGTTAAGGTCTTTATGATAATAATGGTGGATGCACATTTAACCGCACACGCGGCAGTCTACATTTTAAAACTTTAGGTGGTAGAACTATTTTTCCACCGGGGAGGTACCACCGCTGCCTTCATAATCTGTGAAGCAACACTTGTATTTCGGTTAAAGAGGCGTTTTTGGGTGCACTTATAAGTGAGGCGACCGCTTAGTCCTCAGAAGCGACGTATCTACGTACGACTTCAGATAGGATTTCAGTCTTGTTGAGATAACACGTAGAAATCCATGAGCTGCAATAAAATGCAGTGACATTTAGAAAAAGAAATAAAATTATATGTAACCCCGTGCATCTATTCACTGCGTAAAATGGTGTTTCGGTGACGACAATGAGTGCGACGCCCAAAGATGTACGTTCGACAAAACTAGATAATTGATCAATGGATAGGGTAATAATGAGATCGAATAATGAGGTTAATAATCTGTTTTGATAATTTAGCGTGTATCGAAGCAATAAGCGCCAGCTTGCTTGATATACGTACTTTTAAGGTGATTGAACTCATTGTTGAGCTACGGTGACAACTCCCCATGCTGTTATGAAAAGCAATGCTTCCAATGATGTGTTCTGGTCAGAAGGGTGTACTATTAAGCGAGGCGTTTTAACTTAGTCTTGAACGAACGTATCTGAGATTAGCTTCAGGTAGACTTTGTCCTTTGATTTGGATTTGGTGACGAATGTGGGGCGTAG
>DWKL01001565.1:0-14372 GCA_018249415.1 Phareas burnsi | reverse complement strand
ACAATCAGACGACCCCAACGTGAATCACACGGAGTCGATTTGAACGCAATTGTGTATTATATGTATATACTAGTAAAGAACATGAGAATCATAAGTTTTAATAAAAAAAGTATGAGACTATTAATGTAGAAAGCGTTAATTTGTATATATCTGATATAATAAGCATTGGTCTCTAATCCGTATCTCCACCAATTGAAGCCGCATGGTGGAGTTTTTCAGGTTTCAGTCACTTGTGGGGAGATACCCGTGCCAAGCAATGAAACAAGAAGCGTTGCAGCGACTAATCTAGCGCTGCATATTAGGTTTAGCGCTGTTGTATTACGGCTTAAATTACAACTGAAGATTTATGAGGTATTTCAACTTAGTTCTTACGTGTATCAACACATGTATGACTGTATTGAACTAAGACTTCAGTTCTCTTTTAAATTAGTCACGAGTCTCCATTAGGCAATAACCACTTAACGAGACTGTATACGCCCTTCGTGCCTGCGTTTTCTAATTCGTACAAATATACAAAATGAATAGTTTACACAAAGGCAACACGAAAACAGACGTCACCATTACGGTATATGTCTCGAATCCATTTACTTACTAAAGTTACAAATTACACTTCGCCTACGCAAAGCTATCTTAAGTCGTCAAGCCTTATTCGAAAACAATAGATGAGAGAAAATTTCGTGGACATACACATTTCGGCCTCATTTCATCTATTTTTGTGACGCGTTATTTCAAACACAAACAAGAGACCAAACTACTTGTGTTTTACTAAAAATTGGAGCCACGCTCAAAAATTCCCAACCTCTTTCATAACCACTTCCGCATGTTTTGGTCTAAAACCGTAAATGATAATCAAACGAAACAAAAATATCAGACATGTCGTATCAAAAACATTTTCTATGGCAATACAGATCGATGTTTGTTTACAGGAGGTTGGGACCAGATTGTGGTCACGTGGAAGGCGAATCACTATACGAAAAATCACTCACGTGTTCAAAAGGCAACCAGTCAAAGTAGACTCATTATATAGCACGCTTTTCCACGTCAGTTGAGGTACCGAAATAATTTACCTTAACACATGTTACAAACGACTGCATGGAACTGTTGAGAATGATCTCCAACATTTAGATTTATTTTTTCTTAAAAGCACTAAGCAAAGAGCTTTCTAGTTGCCTCACGGAACCGTCCAACAAAACTACAGGGCTGGATTGGATTGGATCAGATTCATTAAATTAGGGTACAATAATTTGCTCCCGCATACCTCGGTGAGTTATATTGCTTAGGGTGCATTTTTATTGATCCATAGGAAAAGTATTCGGGATGTGAGAGATTCTAAAATGCACCCCATCAGGCCCGTATTTGAGGAGTCAATTTCATTGGTGGATAGGGAAAGTATTCGTGATGCGGGAGATTTATAAAACGCATGCGTGCAAGCATGCTGCCTCCGCATCTGGATATCGATTGGTGGGTTTCATAAGTGATGACGTCGACTGTGACCCGCATGCTGATTATAGTACGCATTGTCGATCGGGTAATTTTACTCTCTTTAAATTTGTATGATATTTTAATTCCCATTAAAAGTCTATTATGTTACTTCATCTGTGTTTTCAATACTGGAAAGAAAATTGGTGGTCTACGTTCGTTGCGCTACGTAACAAGCAGACGTCATGTTAAATGCAGCGTGTAATAGATAGCAAAGTCGTATAAGATAGAACTGAATTGTTCAAGCCTCTAAAATGGAAAAATCACAAGATGGGTCTAAAGGTTAATATGGATTTTCATGGTGGTAGAACCCTGCATCCGATACCGAAGATGCTATCACCACACCTGTGTCTATGATACAACAGCAGTGTTAAATGCTGCTGTGTTCTAATTTAAAGCGTGTGGTAAGATAAAGATACACAAGGTTATCCAATCCAAAACACAGGACTAGCAACGCATCTTTGTCCGAGCACAGTCATACCTTCAATCCTATTTCGTTTTGATTATATCCATATCCATCTATGGTCGGGAGTGACCACTTACCACTAAATGGACCGCATGCTTTAACAGGTGGTAGAACAATCGTTCGTCTGGGGAAACACCACCGCCGCCCTCATAATCCACCGTGAAGCAATTGTTGTGTTTCGGTTGGAGGTGCGGCTGCCAGGCACACATAGCGAGGTGACCATCTTAGTCCTCAGAAGTAATGACGCATCCGTATACAACCTCAAACGGAACTTCGGTTTTGTTTGAGGTTGGATGTGGGTATGGACACCCACCCATGGGTTGCGGTGACCACATAACATCAGGTGGCCTGCATGCTCGTTTGCTACTTTACAAATATTTAAAAAAAAATGCTCGTTTGTTAATATCTTGCTATAAATAAATTTAGACACGTACTTAAATATTACTTTTTCATATTACGGCACATTAGCGTGCTCTATGAGCGTATTTGCATTTGAGAAAATATTGAAGTTCGGTCATTCCACGTTTAATTTTGGATTCTGATATTCTCCTTTCTGTATTCTGTTTTGCTGATTCACGGCAATACCGAGCGACTCACACTTCTGTAAATTACGCATGAATCCACTGGAAACGGATTTGAGTAATCGACAAAGATAATTGTTGGAAGTGATTAACGATTTAACTCTCCTGCGAAATAAACAGTAACGGAAGGTGAGATGAAAATCCTTTACTCCGTTAATAATCATTGTAAGAGAGATGAATCACGATAGTTCAAACTACCCCAACACTTCGCGCGCCATTATTTTGTTTTCTTTTGTTACATGTGGTCGTATTAAGAAAACAAAAGAACTATTAGACGGTACTAATTAAGCAGAATTATATATCATGATAGCTGAAACAATTAGCAAGCAGACGTTGCAGTGGGCTGGTCACATATTATCTTGGAGAAGAGCTCTCGAATAGAGACAATGAATTGACAGACATTAAGAATGCAGGTAGTACTAGTAGAGAATAGGGGAGGACAAAGTGCAATGAAACAGGCTGACGTGATATTTTTATGTCATAATAGCAGCAGCAGCAAACAAGCGTCAGTTCACCAGATATTATTACAGATGTCAATAGCGCCCATTGACATCTGTAAACAACTTCGAATAGGTTTGCAGACCTATCTGAGGTTAACCATAGATACATTGTAATCCCCGAGGGCTAATTTGGAGGATCCCGTGTCTCTTCCTCGTTTAAATGTGATTTGATGATGAACATAATGATCAATATATAGTCAGATATATCAGTATTCAAATAAAATTGAATGTTTGTTTGGAGCACCTTGCGTTATGTCATTCGTGTCTGGCTCCAACTCTTTTTATGTCTTACTGCTGGGCACGGGTCTCGTCCTACAACCGGGGAAAGCCTAAAACATACTCCACCAATTACTCCAATGCAGATTGGTGGAGATACGGATTAGTGGACAATCCGTGTCGAATGTTTTCAAACGGCCCACAAGGCCTCCGACGAGGTTTAACGACTGCCATAATAACATCAGGGACCGACGGCTTTACGTGCACTCCGAAGCACGAAAGCGCGCTTGAAATTTAACCACTAGCGGTCACTAATCCAACTTCCAACCGCGCCCGACGTTGCTTAATTTCGTTGATCGGTTACGGTCTATGCAAGCCATGGGTTTGTGCGCGCTTCATGGCTACTACGGTTCCGTCTAATCTGTACAATTGTAATTTTTACCCTGAAATTTTTAGGATTAGGAATATAAAAACATAAAGGTATAAAATACACGTCTAGAAGGGACCACAGTAGCTAATAAATTGAGCAATGCATTCCAGTTCAAGCCGATACAGAGATCTCTCTTTATCACTATGATGCCAGCCCTATAATGATTAATCTTAAGAAAATATACGCATTTTATATCTCAACATCATTAAAATATTCATTATACAATTATGAAACGTATTTAACTAATTGTTTTTTATGCATAATAACGATGTTAAATTATATGATAAAATTTAAGGAAATGTTTTCGAGACCACGCATAAATTTCATAAAATATACTTCTATTGACATATTACTTTAATATCATCCTGTAGAAGATACATTACTTCACAAAGATAATTTGCTATATATTATATAAATGAGTTCCAACTATAGAGACACATAGACACATGTAAAGGGTATATTTAACAGTAAAGTATTACAAGTAACATGCTGTCATAGTATTTAACCTAGTTTTATAGTAAATAAGAAACAAAATAGCCGACATAAGCTATTAGCTATTTTGTATCTGTATATAATTAAGCTGAAGGTTTGCAAGATGTTACGAGAACATATTTTCTGCTCTGGGGGCAACTGGCAATCATCTCAATTATTTAATTACATTGAATTACACAAAGTGGCTTGTCTTTAAATAGCTCTTGCATATTACATGTAAGTTTTTTTAGAAAATGGAAGCAAGCGAGTCAATGTTTTAATAGGTAGTAGAACTATAGTTTATCCAGATCATGATCTGCCATAAAATAAGTACTGTGTTTCCGTTTAAGAGCTGTGGTTGTCGTTTACACTTATGACAAGGCAACTATCTTAGTCCTTAGGAAAAGGAATGCATCTACATACAGGACTGAACTCCTGTCTAAAGTTAAAGGTGAGTATATGGACACTATGAGAGATGCAGTGACCACTTAAAACCTGGCCTGTTCACTTGTTTGCTACTCTATTTACATTTTAAAAAGCAAGGGACGCTGCCCACCGAATGTCGAGAGATAATTGCTGTCTATGAGATCTATAACCAACTCCATATAAAACAGAAGGTCTACTTAAAGTAGATCGTACATGTATACTTCAGGTAGGGCACCTGATCTATATGGAGTTCGTTAGACATGTCCATGGGCAGCAATGGCCACTTAACATCATATAGTACTAATTTGCTGCATACTAATTTGCTACTTACATTATAAAAAAATAATAGTAATGGAGATCTACTGCCACTTCTGCTCGCCCATTAGCTCAACATGTCATGTCGCCAATTAACAGTAAACACGAATATAAATTCGCCAGTTGTTTAATTCGGGTGAAAAGTGGAAATAATTTAAATAATAGCTTATTTATATATTCAAAACGTTAAAACATCAAACTATTAATTATTAATTCCAATGATACTAGTGATAATAAGTTACAATTATCATAATTATATTTTCAATAAAAAAAAATACCATATAACGAAAATTCAGGTTTTTTAATCAATTAAAATAATTAAGAACGCGTCAGTTTCACAATCTTAATAATTTATTACTAAAATTTGTTTGCTTCGTCTTAATCGTGTTTATTTCAAATTAAATTATAAAACATCGAATGCACTGATGTACCTCGTGTAAAATTTAAAAAAAAACACTTACCTCTTAAAAATTCTTGGAAATAACAATGAACAGTCGAAAACAAAAATATTGAATGTAAATTCAGTACACTTTCATTTATAAAATATCATTTTTATACTAAAGCTTCCCAAAAGGGTTTAGCAGCATTTAACTGAAATAAACAACACAGTGCTATCGAAGCGTAACTTGTCATGTCTAATTGTCAATACAAAACTGAGAAGTTTTAGGGATGCATAATGGATCGAAGGAACCTGAAATCGATTTACTAGAAAATCGATTTTCATCAATGAATTTAAACCATTTATATCTTAAAGAAATTACATTCAATTAATTGATTGTATTTAGAGGATTAGTTGTAAAAACTTTGCCACTTAATTGGTTAATGATACAGAGTAAAAAAATCTGACGATCATCTTACTTTGTTGTATAACCTTTTCTTATAGCTCTTTAGAACGCTCAAAGACACTTGATATTTTTCTAATTTTTCGTAATTAAATTCGCAATAACAAGATTCGTAGGCGGACAAAGATTACCGACGTATCAAAATTAACAAGTCGAAATGGCAAAGGGATCATATCGCTTAAAGGATTGACAACCCATAGGGATGAAAGTACACGGGGCGCTTCCATACCAGGGATCGAGGAAGCGATGAGTTAACGAGAGCGATGGGTAACTGCAAGATACAGAAGGCGCAGAAACTATTTAAATTTCGCCAACTAGTGAAACCGACTATTTTTATTTATCCCATATGAAAAATAAAATTGTCCACTAAACTTTGGAGGTAGTTTTTGTTTACTTTTATATACAAAAACCACCGACCGCAGACTCAACTCAGGGGAATTGTGTACCTACAGGATTGTCCATTTGAGTGTAGACTGATTCTACATAAGCTTCTCGGGGTGTTATCTATTGACCATGATTATTGATAGTATTTACTGACGAGGGCCACGATTGCTGGGACTCGGCAAAGACATAATAGCCGAACTCCCAGCTCAACAGCGAGGTTGGTATTTAATACTAGTATTGTTTTGCCATAGTAAAATAATATTGGCATCGGGGAGTAATCACTTTTTCGAATACTGTCTGAGCAAGGAGCACCCTTGAAACCCAAATAATCCCCATTTACCTTTTACGTGTTGACAATGCTGTAAAATACTAGTCACAGGCAAGTAGGGCGTCCCCAGATGATGAGTTATTAAATTTTCAGGTAGGTAAAGTTTAACATATGCGTACGAGCTTTAGGTAGCTTAATGTTAACGTAAAGTTAAATACTCATCGTGAATAAATCTAAATTGTTAGAACTATGTTATAATAATTGTTGTGTATTAAATGGCTCTTATTGTACGCAATTAAAACAAGTTATGTCGGGAGAGTTAAATATCGAAAGTTATTATTTATAGATTGTTTGCTAAAATTATCAAATCTTGAAGTCAAAATTAAGGAATATTTAATAATATTGTCTTTCTACCTTGTAACGTCTTAATCCTATTTGGGGTTAATTACAGATATCCATGAGGAGTAGTAACTCCTTACTATCTGGTGGACTCATGTACTACATTCTTGTTTGCTAATACTTCTATGCTATTACAAAAACGATGGTATACATACACCTATTTTTTTTTAAATATTTGTAAAAGAAAAAACGAGCATGCTGGCCACCTGATGTTAAGTGGACACTGCAGCCCTGTTCTGTCTGAGGTCGTACGTAGATACGTCATCATCTGTAAGTGTGCCCAGAAACTGCACCTCTCCAACCGAAACACGAAAATTGCTTCATAGTGGATTATAACAACGGCGGTGGTATTTCCCCGGACGAACCTTAGTTCTACCACTTAACAGATTGTTAACGTGTTAACGTTTGTTGGAAGACATCTTCTTCCTATCTTTATTTTTCTACAGATAGGTCAAAAAGAAATAATCCAAGGCCACAAAACCGATTAAAAAAGAACTGACTAGTGTCAATGTTAATTGTTAAATTTAGTTAAATCTGTCAAAAATTAACAATATTGACAAAAATATCAAGACACAATACGGTTATAAGACGAATAACAATTTATTATTTAACAATTACGAAAGTGTAAATAAAATCTATGTATAAAATTAAGGCAATGAAATATGGAAGCAGACTCTACAACTTTTGAAAGTACGTCTAGTGGGAAATCTTCAGTTCAGGAGATACACCTGCCTTTCACTGCTTGCCCCGGGTTAGCATTACTATTTCATGTATTCACGAGTTTATTATGAAGTGATTATCGCTCTAAAATTATTTTAGCATGCCGGTGTAACATGCAGATGGTTCCGGGTTTGATTCCCGGCCAAGCAGATGTAACACATTGACTGTGGCAAACACACTTTACTGTCCGTGCCACCTATGCGGCTCGTCTGCATACGGTGTGTACCCCAGTACTGAAACATGCCTGTTGTGTTAGGCGCCGTACAGGTGGATTGTTTCAAATATTAATGCTGCAGTTAAATGTGTTAAATGATGAATTTAAATTTTTGTTCTGAGTCTTGTACTTGTCTTTGTATGTATCCATTGCACCCACCACACAGAGTTACTCGCACTGTAGAGCTGAGTGTAGAATGCATTTATTTATGACTTGTTATTTTAGGAACTTCAAGTTGTTCAAGGAATTGGTATTAAACAATGGAGAGAAGAGCTTGGAAAGTCAGATAATACCAAGGCTGCAAGAATTGGGACTCCTCGCCACCACTATCAAGTGCCCTTCTGGGCAACCTGATTGTAATGTGGTGTGTAGACAAGCGAGGGTGATAGATAGGTACAGACAAATTTATAATTTTTTTATAAACATGTTATATCATTTCTGTAATTTTTCCTTCACATTCTGAGAAGAGATAAATTATTAAAAAAGTTGTTATAAAATCAATAAAAATCAAATACTTACATGTATCATTATGTGCCTATGGGATGTTGAAAAAGAATACCTCAATTCATAAATCCTCAATAACTAGTCTCGCGTATTGAATATATTATCCCTTTCTATTATTTTTTAAAAGGGAACAAATCAAATCATTCTTTATTTAAAGTACTGCTATTTCTGTTTATGAATAATGGAGGTCATACACATTAGGGTTTGCATGATGGTTTTAGCCTTGCATGCATTACCAACAGGCAAACCCTAGCATGTATGTGATAAAACTGTACAGTATTAAACTCAGTTATACCTGTCGTTAATGCATGCACGGCTAAAACTATCATGCAAACCCTAACATGTATGGCCTCCATTAGGAAAAAAATAAGACTAAAAAATAATATGATTCAAAGATGTTCTCAAGAAAGTGAGCTCAATGGTAGGCATTGATTGAATTAGTGTGTAAACATTAAATCGGTTTTCTCTTATAAGCATAATGTGTCATTTCTTTTAGACATTTTTTGTTAAAAAATGTACAAGTAAGCTTCTATTTAATCTAGCATTCTCATGGTGATTACAGAGTACAATGGGTGTGTGAGGGTTGTGGGAAGCGGCAGCCCATACGAATTGGTTCCTTCTTCTTCAAACTGCAGTGTTCCATCTTGCAGACACTACAACTTATCCTCGCATGGTGTGAGGATGCCGACTTAAATGTTGCTGCTCAGTACTTTGGTGAGTTAGGTTTATAATTAGCTTTCTACTGTAAATTCAAAAATATATATATTTCTACTTCTAAAAAAAGTGTCTGTACTTAGAGACTGACCAATAGGTTTTTTTGCATTGTGTACTCACAAAACACAGACCCAGAATAAATATCTTAATTTTTGATTTATACTTCTGCCTAACAGGGAATTGAGTCTGAGACCTTCTGTACACATCGGCAGGGTACAATGTAGCATATTTCACTTCACAATGTTTGCATCTATTAATAAAATATTGTCATTATCATAGTGGAATCGAAATCAAATATCAATTTTTATAATTGCACTAATATTCAGTATATAGGATTTATATATATGTATATAATAGGATTATCCATTACACTTAAGTTAAATCTAATTTTTTAGGTGGTTCATTCTAAAATTATTATGTTATATTAATATTACGTATATATGTTTTCCATGCAATCATAGTGCAGTATGCAATGTGGTAAGTATAAATATCACCTTTAAATTTATTTGAACCTAAAATATATCTGATATTATGACTTAATATGAGGAGAAAAAACTTAACGATTCTCATACTTTTATACTGAATAAGCTGTAGTCAGTTTGGTTAGAATAGGTTACATTTCAATACAGTCTCTATAGATCGTGTATTGAAATGTGTGTGTAGGTACTATCACCTACCTTCTTAGCATGTCATCTCAATTACAGACATAAAACCAAAAGTGGCAAACTTCATATTTGAAAAACTGGACGACTTGGCAATATGTGAACTGAAGAAAGATAAGCTAGGAGGGGACAACGCAGTGGTGCTTGCCGAGATGTACCCGGACTGCTTAAACCGGTTGTCACCAGATACCACCGACCAGTCCCATATCCATAGGATTCTAATGCTTGCTGATACCAAAGTGAGTCAAATTTATGGAGGCTATTAAGTAAAACAAGAACGTGTAATGTGTAAAGTGTTTCATTGCATTAGCCATCATGCAAAAGCCACAATTATGAATTTTGCTATAATTTTGCCTACCATCCATAATGTAAAAAATATGTTGGTGATTGAATCAAATTAGATAAGTAAAAACGAAATAAAGCCATTAGACATGACATGCTGCATATATTACGTGATGTCTTGGTAAATTGTCTACGCTTTCAATAACATACAATTTGATCTTTGTATTTTCAGCACATTCCAACTAACTACAGGCTACATGTGATAAGAGAAGAAAACAAACGATTAGGGTTCGGTGGGGACACTTACTTTATCAAGACGCAGGTGGAGGAGGCGACGTCCAGCCTCATAGAGCCAGGCTCCACTGTGGTGACCGGGAACAATGTCCCGGCCCTGGAGGGCACTTCGTCGTTGCAGCAACTTCAGCAGTATTGCGATATTGATATGCAGCATTTTTGTAAGTAACAATCTTGTTAGTTTGGTATCTTAGATTAATGGTTGAACTATAGTCGTCCGGGGAAGTACCACCACCACCACCCTCACAGTCCACCGTGAAACAATTTGTGTAATGATTGGGGAGGTGCGGTTGCCGGGCACAATTACATTGAGGCGACCATCTTAGTCCTCAGGAGTAGTGACGCATCTATGTACGATCTCAGATAGAACTTTAATTTTGTTTGAGATTACATATGGGTGTCCAGGGTCTGCAGTAACCACATAATATCAGGTGGTCCGCAGGTTCGATTGTTACGCTTCACAGCATAAAAAAAAAATTGCACTTAAATAGAAAACTATCAACATTTTGATTTATTTAATATAAATAATCGGATAATTTCATACACAGCAAGAAAATATTTTAAAAGTATATTTATTGTCTATCAACTACGTTTTTGTATATTATCAGATGTTATGTAATCAGATGCTTTGTCTCCCACACCCAGTTTTTAAATTACCTTAAGATTAATGTGGTGTCTTTGTTATACATTCGGAAAAATCTCAAATTAGCACGAGTGACGAGAGGGATGTTGTGAGACATCACGTGTATTTATTTTTGCGTTGCATAAGAAATTTCTAAACCGAAAAGTGGCGCGTGACGCGACTCACCGTTATGCTAGGCAACAATTTCCATCATTATTTTTATGCCAGTCAGAAGAAACCTGTAACCTTAATGTCTGTCTGGACATTTTTATCACGGTGCTTAATTTTCCTAAATTAAATTGGATTATACCTGTATTGAAAAATACTATTCTTAACTTTTTTAAGATGTTTTGTATCAAAAAAATACAGGTGATCTTGGGTGGAGGGAGTAGTCTCGAACCTCGCCACTTATCACCAGGAGGGAGGAGAGAGCTGGTTTAAAGTTGCTAAAAGCATCACGCGATTAATTGACGACTCCAAAGCGCTAAATGCGCTTAGCGAAACTTTCACTTAAAAATGTGTTCCAGTGAGCTCCCGCATCTGGAGGCAGGCGGTGTCGCTGTGCGCGGCGTCCCGCGAGCTGTGCGCGGGCGCCGCGGCCGCCTCGTGCGCCGTGCCGCTGCAGCGCTACCTCGACACCGCGCTCTACCGCATCCGCTGCCGCAGCGACGGGTTCTTCCGCCATACGCTGCGGCTCGCCGCCGAGTTCACGTGTAACGCCGGTGACGGTAGCCCTTCTTAAGCTCACATGCCGTTATCAAACGTCTACCCAAATTACGACATTCTGACGTATTCGCCATCAGTAAAATATGAATTAAGTTTCACTTTTTGAAAATGCTCTATTAGATCTATTTATGATACCTCAAACTCTTGCATGTTATGTAGTTTTAATATAAAGTAGTACTATTTTTTTAAAATTCCCTTCAGTTTTGGCCGTCCCTTGAAAAGTGGCTTTGGTATGTGGCGGCATTACAGCTTAAGAAAGGCAGACACATGCAAGAGTTTGTGTTATCAAAAATGGATATCAATAAGCGTGCCCTTATTTATATCCATTAAAAGTTCCACTATCTGAGTGTTCAAACAATGAAACTTTTAATTCGTATTTTATTGATTACGAAAGCCTTAAAATGTCGAAATTGGATAGACGTTGGATAACGGCATTTTAGGTTAAAGACGGCTGAGAGCCTGGTTATTGTTCTAGACGCTCCGCAATTGGATTTCATAATCATTCTGTATCATCTGGCAGTATCAGATTCAGTAGAGCAAGGACAGCTTCCCCCGGCCGCGGAGGCTCAGCACGACTGAGTCCACTCACAATGCTAATGAGAAGGAAACAGATAATATACTCAGCATATTCATAAATAATTTTGTGGGTAAAAAGTATTTACTATAATAACGATGACCCTTCGATCACATACTATGATTCATAGGGAGTGAGTTCATTTAACATACAGGTTAAGAAAAACCAATTAAAGTTATTATAATTTTGTTTAATTTAAATATATAGGGTTAAAATCAGTAACGGTGGTCAGTGAATTGCCGGCTTAGTTAGTCATGTTAATATGTTAATTAACTTTATCTTTCTTAGTTAAATACTGTAAGTACTATGCAATAATCCTGCAAAATTATTATTTTATTTAAAATTAAGAGTTAAATGTGATTTTAACCAAGTAAATAGTAATATAGAACTAATATACTTTTTGAAGTGCCTTATAGTTCATTTAAACATGATATTTCAAGTAACTAGTTAGATATTTTTGTTATATTATATTGATATTATTATTGTTACGGAAGCTAATTATTAAAACCAGGCACCACGTGAGGCACACGGTCTGCTCTGTGTCCATTCCTGGTGAATTAGTGGAAAAAGTACTCCATTCAAATCTTTGAATCTCTTTAATTCAGTGTTTGTCACACAGGCACAATGTCACGTGGTCACCATCAATGTTACATTTAATAAGTATGCAAATGTTATTGAAAAAAATATATAACATAAGATGCATTATATATTTCAGAAGTTTCCAGGAACGTGTCCTATTATTGTAAACTTGATTTCTGTCATCGTATTGTCACGTGTCATTCAGTATTATGTATTTTTAAGTACAGTTAAGTTTATTGTTACGTTTATTCGTTGCAGTGACATGATAAACTTTACTTTGTATTATTATAATCTTAATGGTTAATGTTAATATGTAAGCTTTATCTGGTAGATTTTTAGTGTAACTAAGTGCCTTCATTTATGTAATATTTATGTACCACATACAGTACCTACCTTTGATATGTGTCACACTTATCACAGTAAAACCTTAAGGGTTAAAAAGAGTTGTAAAACATCTTCCATAAACAAAATGTTGAAGAAACAGCAATGTGGAAGCCTGGTGTATTGTTCACAAGCATCGGGAACAGACAAGAATATGGAAAATAGTTTTTTTTTATGTAATTGAAGTGCCAAACGAACATGCGGCCCATCTGGTGAAAAGCGGTCCCTACGCCCACAGACTCTGTAGTCAATCCTAAATGCGATTGGAATCCTGCCCGGGGCCAGCCGCAGGTGCGTTGCTACCCCTGATGCTCAAGTCGGAGCGCCTCATATGTGTGCCTCATCACGCCACTTAAACTGGAATACGGTAGATCTTAACACTACTGTAACTACGGCGAAGTAGATGTGGCGGTGGCCGCTCTGCCGTTCTTAAGATATAATGCCGTTACGCACTAAAACGACATAGAGTTATGGCCAAGGTAATTTTAAAAAAAATGTGCTACTTAATAACCAGGTTACATGCGAGAGTGAAATATCCAAAATAGATTTAATAGAGCATTTTCCAATAGTGAAACTTTTAATTCGGTTTTTACTGATTACTTAAAATGTCGAAATCGGGTAAATGTTGGATTACGGCATTTTAGCTCGGGGACAGTAGTACCGCAGGCGAACCACGGTGTGGTTCACTACCTTTAAAATTAATATTAAATAATTCAATAGAGGCTATTCATACAATATTTCAATGTAATAAAAACATTCAGGCAAATTGAGAAACTCCCTTTTCTAAAGCCAATTTTTAATAGTGACGGATGTTGCTGACTTGTTTCTGTAAAACTATCGTTACGGTGTTATTGTTATTTATTATTATGATTGTAATAAAATGTTAATTATCTATTTTCTATTAAAACAATCTGGTAGCAGCCGGTATTGAGGCATGGATAATATTATATAAGTTATCTAAGACAACCATCATACTGTCCGGGCATGGACCGATAAAACATCGATATCATTCATACTTCTGCGCTATCGACGCTTATTGGCTGTAAACTAATTGAAGTGGAATTATCTATTATGTAATTATTATGGAACGATATGTTATGTAATTATATCTCCAATCGCTTTTCACGTCGCGGATTTAAAGAGATTAGTAAAAACTGCCATAATAATTCCTCAAATAGCACATTCTCAGAATTGTTGATGTTCTTGAATTTCAAGTGAATCTACTATACTACTACTACTACTACCTAAATCAAATTAATTTTACTATTACTACCTAGATCAAATCAAATCAAATTAATTTTACTATTACTACCTAGATCAAAT